>JACEII010000009.1:549028-584186 GCA_014332785.1 Antheraea mylitta | reverse complement strand
ATAGTGACTGCACTACGCCTGATGTTAAGCATAGTACAATCCAAAAACATCGGCAACCACCGAGAGACAGATTATCCATCGCCGGTCGCCGCTGTTATGCCGGCCTTTATTGACGAAAGTTATCTGTTACTGGATATGCACAGGCTGATCCCGAAACGCGACGCGCAGAAGCGAGTCACTATGACGGGCTTTTTCGCCAAATACATGGTGGTCGCGACCCAGTCAAGCTGTAAAACCCTACCACCCCGCAGTTACTTCTTTCTTCTTCTATTTCTTGTTTTGGCTCCGCAGAAGCACTTGCCAGTATCAATGTTTTTTTCAATGGACGTTATAGTACAGTAGTATTACAAGCGTCATGCGATCATGTCAATATTTTAACAAGATGGTGGATCCCTTGTTAGAACCTTCCAGGGAGTTTTTGTGGCATCTCAGAATTTCCATTCTTCGTGGTATTATTTTCCATTCACTTCACTTATGCACAATAAACAAACTATATTACGTAAAACACCACCAAATTTACAAAATATAGAGTCAAATAACACAAGATTATGAATAAAATATAAAATCCACTACATGACAGACTAAAATCCCGCCTAAAACTCCCAAATGTTACTTAAGGATATAATTTATGATTGTGAGGTTTCATCGTGAAACACATAACGTTTAGCAGTGATGTGTGTTCAAAAAGACAGACATATATAAAAATGATTGTAATCTATTTTATTACGTATTCCAACACACCAGCATTTTTTTTTTTCACGAAAATCGAAACGATACATATATGTTAGATTAGCATTATTTTTATATGTATAGATGATCTTATTAAATTAGGGAATTAATTACCTTTTAACAATCAACATAAGGAGTTTTTTTGCGGGATCTTAATTGTCATGTAGTGGCTTTTATAATTAGTACATAATATTGTGCTTTTTTTTTTTCGAAATGTCTACGCTATTGACCCAGCAAGGTCTTAACAGCTTTACCGGACTACTAAGGCGAGCGCTTAAGGCACTCAGCCGATTTTATTTTGGCAACCAGCTCAAGGGTGCACGGCACACCTCGGCTTGGCTGTTGCCTGTTGCATGTAAAATCGCGACCTATCTTAGCTAACCTAGCTAACTATTCATATATGTATGAGTTGTTGAAACGTATATATGTACCAAGCATAGTAAACCCTTCCACTTTCATGTGTAAGTGTGTAGGCGTGCACGTGTGTGGGGGTGATCGTGTAGTGTTGTAGCAGTGATGTATATTTGTGTGTCACCGTATCGCGCAAGCAACGCACTCAAGGGCTCCCTACCGAGGGATCGAACCTAGGCTTGGGCCGCTGCCGTGGGAGGCCTAATCGGGTTAGTAATCTTGTGCTATTTGACTCTATGCTTTGTAATATTGATGGCATTTTACGTAATATAGTTCGGTTATTGTAGACAAGTGAAATGATTTGAAAATAATACCAAGGAGTATGAATTCTGAGATGCCACATAACTCCCTAGAAAGTTCTAACAAGGGGGCCACCATTTTATTAGAACATGGAAATTATCACTAGATACTTCGAATATTATTTTACCTACTCGATGACGGCAGTTATAGTCTACATCTAGAATCTATAATCATGATAGGTGGTAGAGCCACGCTGAAGTTATTACTGGTTTCAGCATGAAATGAAAATTGACGTGAAATAACAGTGCTTGCTTTGTTATGTTTCGTACGGTCACTGAGAGCGCCGGAGGCTCATTTCCTTCCTCTTTATTTCTTTCCCTTTCCTTTCTCTCCCCCTCTTCCACATACAGGCTGGCAACGTACTTGCGACTTCCCTGATGTCGCTAGAATCTATGGAGGGTGATGATCACTTAACATCACGTGACCCACCAGTTCGTTTGCCTCCTTAGATATAAAAAAGACTAATGCTTGTCAAAAATAAATTTAAAAACACAATCAAAATTACCATTCATAATTTTTATTATTGGAATATGAATTATCACATTATAATTATACAAGTTATAGGTAATCGATACAATCTAATTAAACTGGAATTAAAATGGAACATAGACATTCGGTTGCTGATATGCTGTTTTTATATAATTTATTAAATAACAAAATTGATTGTCCATTTTTATTAGAGAGAATTGGTTTGAGAACTATTACGAATCGGACTTGTAATCCTCGAATCTTTCACGAACGCTTAACTAAGTCTAATTATGCCCGTAATTCAGTGTTGAATAGATGTACACATTCATACAATCTTCATGCATCTAATCTAGATATATCCTTTGACAGTAAGTAGTGCAGCTTTTAAAAGTAAACTTACGAATCGTATTCAATCCTCAATAAACACACGCAACTGATAGTCAAAAAATCACTATAATATTACACATGTACTCACTCTAATACATATACACGTGCACTATTTTATTTTTATTTTTCTTATATGTATTGCTATTATCAAGCAAAAAAGATGTAGAAAGCTCTAGGTGACACATTGCTAGGGATGTTTATGTATTTTGGTTATTATATAATGGAAATCCTTTGGTTAAACCAATATTGTAATTACTACATATGTATAAATTTGAACTAATTAATTAACTGTTGATTTCTGTATGAATAAATAAATAAATAAATAAAACAGAGTACCAACTCGTGTTATGAATAAATCGATTTAATAACCACTATACCCATGCGATATTTCGTGTATGAAAGTCTAAAGTATGAATTAAATTACACCCTTCTATCCGTCATAACCCCTGTGAGGGTTGCTTTAACTTTGAGTCTCTATAAAACAAGAAAGACGTGTAAATAACTCCTTGTTTACATTTTCACCTTTAAAAAAAGCCTATGTTAATTCGTCTCTACGCGCGATAACTTTAAAGTAATGGGGGTTTTGTTGTAGCGAGTTGAGACACTGGAAACATTTAAAAAATTTTATAATATATTTTTTTAATAATAAACATAAACAAACGGTGAATATTCTTTTAATGCGTTCTTGTCTATTTACTACCATAAAGTTGATAATCAACGTGTGAACTGTCGATGTCTTTTGGCAATTGTCTTAAAAAACCCTAAAATTTTACCTTCTATTCTTCTAAACAAACTTCATTATTTAAGACTAAACTGCTTTGGGCTAACGTTTGGCAGTGGAAGCTCTCAAAAGGAAAAAAACCACCTCGATTTTGAAACATTCTTCATTGATGCTCCACTCTTATTGATCTTAGGGAGATGATATATAGTTTTCCTCGATAAATGACTTATGTAACACTGAAAGAATTTTTTAAATCGAACCATTAGCAGCTCAAATTAACAAACAAGCCCTCCAGCTTTATAATATTAGTATAGTTTATTATTGCCAATATCGAGTGGGCAATTATTTCGTTTTACAAGTTCTTGTTTTTTTTTATAACTTTAGTCTTCGAACAATATCGTTGCTTTTTTGTTAGACCTTGCGAGAAAGTTTCTGTGATATTTCATATTTTATTTTATTATGTATTTATTAAGGTTTTAACAGCTTCACCGGAATACTGAAGTAAATGCAGCCACGTTACATTATAATTCATATTATATGTATAGATTCAGTACATGTATTTATTCATTATGTATTTTCTTTAATTAATCTCATAAATGCGTAAACACTCTGTATACGCAATATGTATATTTGTATACATAAATATAATGTTTTTGTTTCTCTCAATAAACACAATTAATATTTTCCTGTTTATGTCACTAGCATATCTTGTCATAATGTAATAATTCCCAGTAATATAAGAGTATTGTTTGATGTTTATTATAACAATAGTAATATATTTATTTATGGACCAGATCTTCCGCAAAAATTGTATATACGCGTCACTAGTATCTCCTTGAGTTATGTTATAGCCTCATATTATATACTTTTTTATCTTTATTTTTGGCAACCAATCTTTCAGAAGTGAAGCTGTTAAGACCTTGTTAGGTCAATAGCATAGTCATATCGAGATAAAAAAAGTAATAGAAAACCGGTATTTTCTAAATCTATTAAGACACCAACTAAAACACATCTTTAACCTTTTTAAAACGTCGAATTTATGACAGTTCTATTAATTTGTACCGTCATAAAAAAAACTGGTATTTTCTTGTTTACTTAAATAAATTAAGACATCAAATAAAATACATATTAAATAACTTTAAAATGTTTATCACTTTTCTATAAGATTGTACCGTCATAATAAACCGTTATTTTACCGGTAATGTTTAAATCCGATTAACGATAACGTTGCCTTTTCCAATAACATCTCTTTCATTCATATAATGATCCAAGTTTACAATGTCTGTAGACAGTAAACCCTTTTTATGTGGTCCTCAATCCCTTACATTTATGAGCCGGCAATCAAGTAATTGTTATATGAGTATATCGTATATTAGGAAAGCTATCTTCTTGTTAAAGGGAATTACATAATAGTATGAATCACATATTTAATACCGATGTTGTGTTTGCATATTTATATATACTAGTGGGCACCCAGTGGTCGACATTCGACCACAGTTAATTAATTTTTTGAAGTTTGAACTTTATTAGAGTTATTTTGTCAAAGAGTATACTTCCATAATCAAAGGTTTTCTTCATGGCTACTCAGTTATTTGTCATTTGCCATGATCTTTATTATATAATCATTAAAAAAATCTATGTGTAAATGAAAATGAAAGTTAATTATAAATTGGAAACAAAAACCACGTGGTAAAGCTCAAATTTTAACCAAACATAATTTTACGAAAATAAAGAAATTTATCGCAACCCATGACACTATTTTCAATTAATTTTACACGACACTATGGGGTGATATTACTGGGTGATATTGAATTAAATGTTGTCTGTTCATTATGAGAAATAGTGATATGCCCAGTATCATCGTTTGGAAAAGTAATGGATACACAATACAATCAAATGGTGAATCCAAGACAAAGACGTTTTTAATACTAACATTAGCTTTTGAAAATAAATCCTTTTTGTTGATACATGAGGTTGAATTGCAACATTACAACCGCGAAGGTATAAGTCATGGATTACTTTTATGAACAAAGTTCTTATTTTGATTACACAAAGTATTATTTGGCTCATTTTTTTATTAAATCGTCATGTGAAATGAGTTCACCAAAAAAATTATAAACATTACAATAATAGTTATATTTTATAATATCACTGTTGAATGTAGGATGAAAAATGGTAATTGGAACGTAAGAGTTAAAAAATACATACAGTCGAGCATAGCAACCTCCTTCACAACCTTATTTGAAGTTCGTAATTATTGACGGCTGTCAAAATGTCTTTTATATTTATATGTGTGTATATGTTGTGTAAAATTCGAGTAGTAGTGTGAGTAGTGCATATTTTAATTAATTTAATGTACTTTTAATGCATTTTATATAAAATAAACAGCTTTCTGCACTTCTCCGCCATATAAACTTTAACTATGCCAAATTTCAAGTTCACCCGTTGACGGGAAATAGGTTAAAAAGGGATACGAAAAATTTGCTTCACGTATTAATATATAGATAATAACATAAATCTAAAGTGTCTATAGTAATTCAATTTTCGTGTAAAAAATTATTGCAGGTGTACAGGAATAACTAATAGAATACATTTCAATCATACCTAGAAATGTTTGTTTGTCGGTCTGTCTATCTGTTTGTATGAATTCGCATCACTGCTAAAGTATTGGGTTCACAATAACATCTTGCAAAGAAAATCATAAAGTATATCCTCGAGAGTAACTTACCTTTTGTTTGGTTAAAATCAGTCCTCTCTATCAAAAGTTATTGTAGTTTGAATGGCGGCTCGAGTTAAGTACGAGAGAAGAGTATTAATCTATACTTAATATTATAAAGCTGGAAGGTTTGTTTGTTTATTTGGTTGAACGCGCTAATCTCAGGAACTACTTCTCCGATTTGAACAATTATTCAGTGTTAGATAGCTCATTTATGGAGGAAGGCTATATATCATGACGCTAAGACCATAAAGAGCGGGGCAGCAATGAGAAGTGTTTCAAATCGGGGTTTTTTCCTTCTAAGAGACTCCGCCGCGTGTTAGCGTTAACCGAAAGTGACTATTCCACGCGGACGAAGTCGCGGGCTGAGGCTAGTGAAGAATATGTTTGGGAGATTAAGAAACAGCTTTTTTATGCAACTATATTATGTCTATTTTTAAAGGAACTTAAACTAAAATTTATTTTCTTAATTTTTTTTTTTTTTCAGTTAGGCACGAATCTAAACAAATTATACAGAACTCAATGCGTCCATTAAATATAAAAATTCGTACAAAACTTTCAGTCAACAATTTTGCACTTTTACAAAATCCTGATTTCGTTTTTACAGTAATCATATTGCATTAGTACTAAACTGTATATTGTTCAGTTTACTCCAGTATTCCAATCATGATACCACTCACTCACGAATAGTTATGCCTAATCAATTATGTTTAGGCAAGCGTATTCAAAACCGTAACAGCAATATATTCTTCCCTCATACCACACCTATAAAAGTTCCCTCTCAGTTATTGTATAACTTATGCCGTCCTTTTTTATAGACTAGCATTTATGCGCTCTCTCTTTCTTTTCATTTTTCTATCGGTGAACTATACATACGCGGCGTTCAAAACATCGAATAAAACGAAACCGCTATAAAGCCCAAAGTGTCCCTACACGAAAATAACTTTCCGAAATGTGTACAAAATCAGAGGGAACAGGTGCACCTCTCGACTTATATTTTTGGCTCGAAAAAGAGAGTGACTCGCGCCGCGGCAGGCACTTGATCACGTTCCGCGTGTAAAATGGCGGGAAAACGTCAACATATTGCGAGGCGCGAGCTACTTACGACGAACAACTGACCCAAAAGCAATGTCACCCCCACCTCCCTTCGCACCGGCGGTAAGTGACAAGGGGGGAATTCGGCAACCCACGCACACAGTGCAGGACGTGACAGTGACTTAATTGCTTTCGCTGTTTAAGACGGACTGGTGAGACTAATTGTATAGTCTGCACCATTGACACGATGACATGTCCTTGCTTATATTAAATTACAAAACGTCTTCAGGTTTCAATTTCTAATTTTAAGGCATAAAAAAACCTTATCAGCGTGAAATTATATATATATAAAAGTGATTAATTTACAAATAAATATTTAATCTAGTTTCACGTGATAAAAAATAAAGAGCGTACCGTCGAAATTGAATATCGCGTCCGTCCTCTGCAACGCCATGTTATATAATGCACGCCGTTATGCAAAACGACAACAATACATTTCTTTCTACCCTCGATAAAATAAAATTTTAATCTTTTATGTTGTTTGGGTTTTTCAGTACTTCCTAAATGACTATACTAATTCTGTAGGAATTTGAACAGCTTAAAGTTATTTTGTGATCACTATCACTTTGATTGTAAAATTAGAAAGTTGAAAAGTGACGTTTAGTTTGGTTCACCCATAACTAGAATAATACATACTTAATTATATAGTACTAGCGTGCCCGGGCGTTATTTACCCTGATAATAAAAAAATATACCTAAACCTTCCCCACGAATCACTATATCCATTGGTGAAAACCGCATTAAAATCCGTTCAATAGGTTTTCAGTTTATCGGGAACAGACGGACAGGCAGATGTGACAGTGGACTTCGCTTTATAATAATAGGTGGTGATGGTTGTATCGAAAAAATATTATATATTTAGACTACATTTTTATATACATAAAATTCACATGTGCGTGTGTTCGTAATTCTTCGCCTTTTAAAGCGGCTGCTTGATATTTTTTTTTATATAGTTTTTTGTTGTTCTTTTCTTTTTCATACAAAAACATATTTAAACACGACTTCAACTAGATCTTTAATTTTACGCACTGCTTAGTAAAACTTGTGTTATACCCCAGTTTTATTTTTGTAATAAGAGCGAGGAAGTGTCTCAATTTTAGCCACCAAGACACAGTTTTGGCTGCCTATTGATTCCAATAGTAGGTAGGGTATATATACCATAAAACTGTATGTGGGTATTTTGATGAAGGATAAACCCGAATACCGTTTGACAGCTCATCATAAAAAATTGCACACGTGTTACTACGTTTTTTTTTTTCTCGAATTGACTACGCTATTGACCTAGCAAGGTCTTAACAGCTTCAGCAGACTACTAAGGCGAGCGCTTAAGGCACTCAGTCGATTTTATATTGCAAACCAGCTCAAGGGTGCACGGCACACCTCGGCTTGGCTGTTGCCCGTTGCATCCAAAATCGCGACCTATCTTAGCTAACCTAGCTAACTATTCATATATGTTTGAGTTGTTGAAACGTATATGAGTACCAAGCATATCCGCCCTAACAACTCCTCCATATATTTTTGTCGGAAGTGTTACTACGTTATTCATTGCTTCCAATAATCTGTTCATATGCATTTTATTAAAATCGCCGCCAGATGGCAACGCAGCGTACCGTTGAATACCGTAATCATAGATGTCGATTATTTGCTGGTGTACACTACTAGATGGCGCTGTATCGTATAAACTTCTATAATATCGTGTCACCAAACAAAGTGCAGTTTTTGGCGGGATTTTCGAATGCCAAGTAATGGATTTTATATTTTATTCACAATCGTGTGTTATTTGTCTATATATGTTATAATATTTGTGTTTTTTTACATATTATAGTTTGGTTATTATGGACAAGTGAAGTGGATGGGAAGTAATACCACGGAGCATGGATTCTGACTTGTCACAAAAACTACCTGGAAAGTTCTAACAAGAGCGCCACCATCTTGTTAGTTCATTAAAGTGATTGCAAAAAAACTTTTCATATCATTACCGAATCAACAATGGCAGTAATAACCTATCTGAAGATTGTTTGCCAAATAAATTGTAGAATTAAGAACAATGATGGAATGGGGTGTAAGGGGTGTCGAGTTTGGGGTGTAAGGGGTATCGAGTAAGATCTTAAGACTTGAGACACCCAAGCCAACCTCACCTGCACGTGCTGATCAACGAACGAGGCAATGGCGATAGCGGGGTGGTAGGGTTTTACAGCTCGACTGGGTCGCAACCACCATGTACATGGCGAAAAAGCCCGTCATAGTGACTCGCTTTTGCGCGTCGTGTTTCGGAATCAGCCTGTGCATATCCAATACCAGGTGACTTTCGTCGTTATGGCCGGCATGACAGCGGCGACCGACGATGGATGATCCGTCTCTCGGTGGTCGCCACTGTTTTTGGATTGTACTATGCTTACCATCAGGTATAGTGCAGTCACTTTGTCGTGCTACAATACAAAAAAAAAAGAAAATATTTACATAATATCCATTTTGTTGTATCTCAAATATACTACAAATAATAGTATACGCGTGTAAAATCACGTGCAAAGTTGAGTAAGTAACAGCTAAATAGTAAGTAATGCATAAAAAAAACTTGCACTTCTGTTTTTATTTATCTTATTCAACTGTTGAAGTGATCGATCCACGCATACCTATTAGGGAGTTATATGGATACGTAGGTTTGATGTAAACGTCCAAACAAACATTGATGATAAAACAGTATATCTATATACGACTAGTACTCGCTCGCGACTTTGTCTGCGTTTATATCTGATGACGCTATAATATCTACGTGTAATTTGCGATAATTATGCAGCGCATATTAACATAACTTTTTGAATTATCTCAAAGATTTTTTAAGTGAAAACTCACTTAGGCGCGATAAGCGGGAGTTTTTCCCAGGAGGTGAGCTTATAGTTTCTCGTACTGACATTCTAGTAAGCGTGACCGACTGTATTACATTTGCGCGACATACGTTAGACTAACGATTTTGTATTGAGATTGTGCTGCCCGTCATATGACTGATTAATTAATAAATAGGTAGTGGTAGAGTGGTAGAGCCAAGCTGAAGATATTATTGTTTTCAGCACGAATGGGTCGGCTCGTCCGGGGAAGCACCACCCTCTCACAGAAAACCGACGTGAAGTAACAGTGCTTGCATTGTTCCGTTTCGTTCGGTCAGTGAGAGAGCCGGAGGCCCACCTAACCTCTCCTTCCCCTTCCTACTTCCCATCCTGCTCTTCCCCCACACTCTTCCCAAATACAGGTTGGCAACGCACTTGCGACCTCCCTGGTGTTGCAAGTATCTATGGACGGTGGTGATCACTTAACATCAGGTGACCCATTTGTTCGTTTGACTCCTATGATATAAAAAAAAAATTGTATAAAAAAATATATAATTATTATTCCGAGTGCTGATAAATATGAAAGAGACACTAATGATAATAAATTTCAATTAACAAATAATGAAATTGAAATAATCCATAAATTAATTGATTTCAAAATTTAATAGTTTTAAGTTTTCACTTCCGTTGGCAGTACTTAGGGCTGCCTCAACTTTTTTTTTCATGTTCTGCTGCCGTAATTCCTATGAATGCTTGATAACTTTTTCACCTTAGGAAGGTCGCTAGCCAGATCACCTTAAAAAAAAGCTGCCACCATACTATAGTTCCAACACAGTATTGTCTTTCGGAAGCTCTGACTCTTTACACTGGTAAAGATTCGAACCTACGCTTATCGACGCGATTGGCGAAAACGCTGTCAACTAAAGCCAATATTACTTCAAAATTCATTATATACTAATACTATAAAGTGGTAAAGTTTGTGAGCTTGTGACGTTTTGAGCTTGTGTCGTAGTAGGAGGTAAACTCAGGAGTTACTGGTCCGATTAAAAATTTTTTTTTAGTGTTATATAGCTCATTTATCGAGGAAGGTTATAAGCTATATATCATTGCACTAGAACCAATAGAAGCGGAGCAACAACGAAAATGTTTCAAAATCGGGATTTTTTCCTCTTGTGAGCTTCTGCTTCGTGTTAGCATTAGCCCAAAATAACTTATCCCACGTAAGCAAGGTTGGCACAATATGGTATTCTTTTGCACACTCCCCTGTCAAATGTTATCTCAGTACTCACACGCTTTATACACATCCTTTTTCACACAATCCATACACATGTATTTCAGTCTTCCTTTACACTTATATCCGTCCACCATCACACTCAAAACTTTTCTATTTACATGGTTTTCATCTCTCCTCATGACATGCCCATACCATGCTAACCTATTACTCCTCAACTTATCTGTCATTGTTGCTGTTTTCAAATTTCCTCTGATAAACTTATTCTTAATCCACCTTGACATTTGCATCTCTGCCACATGTAATTTTCTCTCATCCGTCCTTTCATACACTTTCCCCTAGAATGCAAGGGCATTCGTGGGTCACAAGCTACCCTAAACACCTTTCGCTATCTCATCCACCCTGCATTTATCCTATTCCTCAAGTCCTAAATACACAGTAATCAGTTTTGTGAATTAAATAATAATAAAAAGACGATAAATTACATAAATAAATAGTCTCGTTTTAACATTTTCCCAACGATAAAAAAGGGGGAAGAGTGGCACCTTAATACCGTTCTTTTTACACGGACTCGACGCACGAATTTACCGTGGAATTATCCGGATTAACTTAACCGAACGGTAAAAAATACGACTCCGTCTTATAAACGGGACCAACCGGTCGGGAGAGAATTTAATAATGTGCCCGAATACCGGCTTTTCATGGGCTTAATCGACGATGTTAAGGTAATCTGGCCGGTTAATACAATATTACAAAGCTAGGGAATATTAAATTATAAACACGAAAAATAAGTAAACCGACGTGGAACCCTTAACAGATATTAAGAAGATTATTATCTTCTTAAAAAAAAATTAATATGTATATACTAGGTGAATATGTAAACTGTAGCAATAATTATGGTCTGCACTCGATTCTCGTTTTGAATTAATTAACAAATAGGTGCTTAATATTTGATCTAATTATCTAGACACATACAAAAATTATACTCAATCCTCTAGGCGTCTATGTTAAAGCAGTGTCAATTATCGTCGGATGAAGTGAAAGTAAAATCAACCAACTAATAAAAGATCATTATTCGAAGTTCAAACAAACAAAAGAGTTTATTGTCTGTTTTATTATTGAAAATTATTAACTCCGTGACGCCGCTGGCAGGTTTTATGTTCAGTCATTGAACCTAGGTTTATTTAACCTATTATCTGTCCTTTTTAAAATTCTTAAAACAGACTTTACCTAAGGTTCTCTTTGTCGTCTATTAGTATTTGTTTTGATATTATTATTTTATGTGTTAAATGTAACCGTGAAGCGTCATATCATAGAATACAGCGAGCGTCTTACCTTTCACCTGGTAGAGTTTAGTATTTAGCCACAATCTCATCTGATGATAAGTAACGATGTGACCCAAGAAAGTAAACACGCCAAACGTAGAGAGTACAGTTGCCGGAACAGGAGATAAATTTATGATTCCGCGTCATGACATGCTAGTAAGCGTGGCTGTATTGCGCTTGTGTTGGACTAGCGACGCGTATTATAGCGGCCTGTGTACACGTACTATTGATATATTGCAGCCCATCATACGTTTGATTGATTAATATACTTTATTAAAATATATATATAATTATTGTTACGAGTGTCAATAGATATGAAAACCACACTAATGGTCCTAATTTCAATAAATAATTTCTAAAATTTCAATATTGTCATTCACTCTATAATTACTTTAAAAATTCGAAAGTCCTTATGACTACCTCGATTTTTTCAGGTATTGTTCTATCACTATTTTCCGTATTTATTGATACGGGAACAAGATAACAGCGTATCATGTAGATAAAGGCGATATTACAAAATTTATCTAAAGCCTTATGAATGGAAAGCAATAATCTATACCTACATATAATAAAACTGTAACTAGGCCAAATTTGTACATTAAATAATTTTTTGAAAATAATAAATCGATTCAACTTTGATATAATATAATTTCTTAGAATCCTTTTACAATTTTTATCTCTCTGTTTGTCCTTGTGAACACTTTGGGGTGTAAGGGGTGTCGCGTAATATCTTAAGACTTGAGACACCCAAGCCAACCTCACCTGCACGTGGTGCACCCTGCTGATCAACGAACGAGGCAATGGCGATAGCGGGGTGGTAAGGTTTTACAGCCCGACTGGGTCGCAACCACCATGTACATGGCGAAAAAGCCCGTCATAGTGACTCGCTTCTGCGCATCGCGTTTCGGGATCAGCCTGTGCATATCCAGTACCGGGTGACTTTCGTCATTATGGCCGGCATGACAGCGGTGACCGGCGATGGATAATCTGTCTCTCGGTGGTTGCCGATGTTGTTGGATTGTATTATGCTTAACATCAGGCGTAGTGCAGTCACTATGTCGTGCTTCAATAAATAAATAAAATAAAAAAACGTATCACTCTGAAAGTACTGGACTAATTTTGACGAAACTTGACACAGTGATAACTAATATTATAAAGTTACTTCTAGAATACTTTTTGTCTCATAAAACGCAAAGGGTTCTCCATATTGTCGCATCAAACGCAAAGGGTTCTGCAGGATAACGTACAAAAGTAAAAAATGTAGTCAATGGAATTCTTGACGAATTTTGGTAAATTTTCTTTATGCTATATATAGCAGACAGATTAAGTAAAAATTTAAGTTATATGTCATCTCTCTATATTTCTTAAAAAGGCTCCTATGTTTATTTTTTATTTTTTTATTGAAGCACGACAAAGTGACTGCACTATGCCTGATGGTAAGCATAGTACAATCCAAGAACAGTGGCGATCACCGCGAGACAGATCATCCATCGTTGGTCGCCACTGTCATGTCGGCCATAATGACGAAAGTCACCCGGTACTGGATATGCACAGGCTGATCCCGAAACGCGACGCGCAAAAGCAAGTCACTATGATGCTTTTTCATGGTGGTTGCGACCTAGTCGGGCTGTATAACCCTACCACTCCGCTATCGCCATCACCTCGTTCGTTGATCAGCAGGGTGCACCACGTACAGGTGAGGTTGGCTTGGGTGTCTCAAGTCTTAAGATGTTACTCGACACCCCTTACACTTCTAAAATGTATTGTTATAAATTACAATAATTTATTTCTATAAACTTGATACGTAGGTTTTCTTAAAGAGCTTATCAGAACTACTGAGGCGAGCGCTTAAGGTAGTCAGCCGATGAGCATCTAGCATAAGGGCCTCTGGGCAGCCTCGACTTGGACTTAACGATTTAAACTAACCAAGCTAGTCAACTATACATACATATATACATATATGTATGTGTGTCTCAGCTTTACTTAGCTGTACGGGTGTACATGTATTTCGCATCTGGCAATTGACTAATACTGAGTAACCGAAAACAAAAATGAGGAACGAAAGAAGAACCCTTCCTTAAATACATAGAAACGCGGTAGTAGTAATTATAGATAGTATATTATGATAATATTTACTCTAGTGCCACTATTCGAGTATAAAACAAAGGAATTAGTTTGTATAGAACAAGCAATGCCTGTCTTTTGTCTTAATAAATAGAGAAAATGTTTTCTCCATCTTCTCCTTTATTTCAACAATTTCTCTTGCAAAATTGTTACTTCAATTATAAAAAAGGAAATCGGTTTATATTGCTGATTATGTCTTAGTAAATATCGATAATTTTAACGTTCTTTTAAGATTTAATCTAAATATAAAAAAGTCCAGAGTCATGGTGTTTGTCCACGATAAATCCCAAAACTACTGATCTTCACGGAAGTTGGCATTTATGTATAATTTGGTCCAACTTGAGAGACAGGAGAAATGTATATTTCGACTAATGTTGATTATTGTTATTAATTGTAAGTTTATCAGTCTCGAACAGATGGCGCTTTATGTTAGTTTATTGACAGAAAACTGTAGTACCTACTAATATCGATATCTCATAGATGGCGGCTTATATTAATTTTGAATTTATTTTTCAAATCTAGTTTATTTCATGGTATATGTGTTATGTTAAGCTGTCTACTACGTAACCTTGCTTTTTTTGTATCAATTTTTTAAACATACTCATTACCTTATAATACCAAATACTTTATCGCAATTTTAATTCGACACGAAACTGAACCACAGCAATGCGTGGCAGGGTCAACTAGTTCCTTATACAAATGATGACAGAGTGTCTATAATCATCGTATATCATGAAAGTATAGTAAGAATATTTCCGATTTATTTATTTACACGTGGATATAGACACACTGAACAACAATAATACAACACCAATAAAAAAGTAGTAATCTAAACTTAAAAGCTAAAACGCTATATCACATAGATACTTACTGATGATAACAATTAAAATATACATATATATATATATTAATAAACATTGAGAAAAATAAAATAAAAACAAGATGGCCTATCTAACTAAGAATATTGAAATATGATGAGCTGTTGTTGAAATGGTAATGGATATAAAATATGTTTCACTTTTTTTTTAATTTAAATGCCCGATGCTCAAATATATCTAATGACATGTGCTTGGATGCGAGCTCGATGTATAATCGTATCATTTTGTATTATCTAATAATTATTTTTATTGTTGTTCCAGGATGAGGGAGTACGTCGAAGAGAACGAAAAAAATGACCCTCTCATACACGCCCCGGACAAGAAAAACAACCCCTGGGCTGAGAAAGGCAAATGCATCATCATGTAATGTTATAAACTACGATTAAGATAAAAATTAATAAAAAAAATATCACCAAATTCAAATTTAAAATAAAAAAAAAAAACAACTTAAGAGTTAGACGAACTGAAAGCTTGTCTGGTTTGTGAAGCTAACGATGGTATACACAGCATTGCTCAAGATGAATATTATGTTTTTGGACAAGAATAAACTGCCAGACAATATAATATACTTACTGTAGTAACTGTAATGAGAACATGAATTGTAGAAGGGGATGAGGTTAACTTTAATGATTTCTATACCTTTAATGTTTTGTTTCCAAATAAATCTAGTCCTTTTAATTCTGATGCTTAGAATGTACATTTGACAGTGCGAAGCAGTGGTGTACTTATGAGTGTTATGTTACAAAATGAAGTTAAAATGGTTGTAAATACGTTAAATTTTGTATTACCTAGTGATAGACTGTTCGGAAATGATACTATCGGTAGAGAGGCAAAGAAAAAAAATGCGATGGAAAAAAAAGGTAATGAGAGAAATCTAAATTAATCTAAAATTGAACGTTAACAGCCTAGATATTTGTTCGTTTGATTATTATTTTATATCATTTATTATCAAGGATTGCTTTGGGAATTATCGAGAATTTATATGAATAAGTGTTTTATTAACGTACGAACCCATGATATCTCATACAAATGAAGCAACTTCCTCTTTTACACGTTTGTATGGACTCGTCATGGATTCTCAACGGAACCGATCAAAGTAATACGCATTACTTCGATTGGTAGTTTTATCTTGAGTTTGTTAACGGGCAAGTTTCGCCGCTTAAAATTAGCAAGTAAATAAATTATAAAACTTAAATATGCAGATTCTTCGAGCTCAAGAATCTACGTATTTAAAAATAACAATGTTAAAATTAAACTATAGGATTAAATCGCAGATCACAACTTAACATATGTTTGTTGAATCACAGATAGTGAAGTTATTAAAATAATTGGCAATAAAGATGTTAGGAGGGCGGGTTAAATTAACAAGCATGTTAAAATATTTAGTAGAATTTAATATAAGGTTGATTAAAACTGCAACATAATCTTGTTTGAAACAAAATAATTATTGTTAAGATAACTTTAAGGTACTTTTTATAAACACGGGTACATTCCGCAGTGCCATTATCTAGTAATGCTTCTACATATAGCTTTTAGCGATCTCTCTTCTATAATCCAATTCTATGATCTTTCTAACTTTTTTCTCTAATTCTATCTCTATTGTTTTATAAGTATAAAGCAGTTAAATTTTCTTTAATTATGAAACTAAATTAATGATTCTCAGTATTAAATTATTACCTAGTAATTTCTTAATTTAGTGTGGTTAAAAATTAATTAAAAAATTTCTACCCGAGTAATCGGGTGTTTATCAAAACGACTATAAAGTAGTTTCCAATAAACTTCTACTAAATTATAATCTAAGTATTTTGTGGTCTAAAACACTGAATTTGTTCTCAACCAATGCAATAACTAATAAATACTAACAACGACGTAAAGTCTATTTGGTTAAGGTCAGATTCAGTGTTTATATACCTGATAGTCCTAATCTAAAATTCCTTCTAAATCGGTCATCGGTGACCTCAAATTTTTTGATTAAAATAATAAATTAAACTTACGCACTGTAGATAAAATTAGAATAAATATTGTTAAAAATATTAAACTTAAAAATATACTTAATAAAAAATCTTAAAAAATTATCTTCCCCTACCATATCTATTACATGAGATACGAAAAATCATTCTGGCTGTGAATTGTTCCAGTTTGTTTAGATGCTTCGATCATCATTACTCTAATTATAATTGCTTTGAAGAGCTATGCTACACCGACAATAATTCATGCCATTCACATTCAGCCATCATGTTCAATACCCATATCGTATGAAACATGTGTCAATTCTTCACACGCAGTTTCACTTATTCCTTTAACAACCACTATTCCTCTTTCACACTCACCCAAATTCAATCTTTCACGCCTATCATTACTTTTCACATCTTTCTTAGCTTTAAAAATAGTGTTAATACTTAGGAATTTAGCAAGTAACAGGTAGAATTCGATTTATTAATAAGGTAATTAAAAAAAAACAAAGTTGTTTGTTAATCTATCAATAAAAGGCAGTTCAGAGAGTTAACCTTAGGAATTATAAAAAAATGGAATATAATTAATAGAAAAGACCTAGGTAGGAGATAGTGGGAGTTTCCAAGAGCGGCGAAGTTTGTCCCAGTATTTATTTAACCGCCTCGAGAAATTTTCAATGCAATCCTTCTTCAGAGTATATTATTTTATTTATTCTTTATGTTTTTATTACTTTAAGATGTTTTATTGATTTGTTGTATATTAATTTTATCAAACCAAAGATCCCTCGGGCGCATCACGTCCCCAAAATATTACTTATAGAATATCGGATACGTAATGAAGTATGATAGAATATCTTCATCATCTCTAGTCATATTCTGTTATGTACCGAATATTTCATATTGTAAGCTAAGAATACACTGTCTCAGTAATATATACCGGATTATTCCAAAATTTAATGATTAATAGGTAAGGGTGATATTGGAAATGATTTTTCTAGAATCAATAGTTTTAAGGTATCGTATGTTATTATTAATTATGTAATCAGTAATAAATTAATTAAATTATGAGAGTGTTTCATTTATAGTCTCAATTTCAACTAAATAATAGCTAATAAGAAGTATACACAATACCAAAAAAAAATATACTTGCCACGCTTAAACCGTCATTGGTATATGATTTATTTTGGAAGGTCAGGTTAATCGTTTAAAGATAAATTTATTAGGTTGAAAATTTATGTTACTGCAAACAAAATACAAGTGTGGGTATTTTTGTTACGTATACGTTACATATACGTACGTAAATATGTGTCTATTTTTCACTTCAAAAATACTAAAAGTGGTATATTATCGCTTAATAATATCACTATTATCTTAATTATTATCTTTGGCGAAAGATTTAGGCATCTTATTTGATGATAAATTATCATTTAGAGAACATTACCATGACATCACTAGTAGAGCTTTTAGAATTTTAGGTTTCATAACTAGATCATCCTTATCTTTCAAAAACCCTAACAGTCTTGTCATCCTATTTAACAGTTTAGTTCGTAGTATCGTCGAGTATGCATCTGTAGTTTGGTCACCCTGTTACACCATACATTCTAAATCTATTGAGGCAGTTCAAAAAAATTTTTCAAAAATTCTATGTTACAGGTATGGTCATGCTCGCAGTGTCTCTTCTTACTATGACAGATTAAATAAATATAACATTATACCTTTACATGTTCGTAGAATTCAACATGATCTGGTATTTCTTCAAAAATTGCTGCACAATTATATTTCATCTCCCTCCTTGCTAGTGTCTCTTAATTTTAACACCAATTTCAATTATCGTTTTCCTAAAACATTTATTCTTAAAACTTATATGAATAATACTTCTTATTTCAACCCAATTGTACGTATGACTCGTATATATAATGAGCTTGCAAGCAAACACATTTCATTAGACATTTTTGACCATCGGGCATTCAAATTAAAAAAAAAAACAGTTAAACACATTTTATATCCATGATCATCTAAACAACAGTTTCCATATTATATTTTAATATTCATTATTTATGTTTCCCAACCTGTTCTTTATTTTATTTTTTTTCAATGGAGTAATTTTAGTTTTTATAATTGAATTCATTTGAACTTTTTCGTTTATTCTTTTATATATAGTTTTTTTTAATCCATTTTTTTATTATTTCCTTATCATTATTATGATTAGTATAAGTTAAGTGTCTATGTGATAAAGCGTTTTAGGTCTTCAGTTTAGTTTTTTTTTTTATTAATGCTATTGTATTATTATTTTTGATTGTCGACTGTTGCTTTATCCATGTGTAAATAAATAAATAAATAATGACAAATAATAATAATTACAAGATATTTAATCAGCCGAAACGCACCCTTTACTCTAGATACCAGGAAATTTATACATGCTTACCCACTATGTATTGATATTTTTGGTATTATTTGAGTTTTATTACGATACTTCTCTTCATCTTAAGGAGAGTCTTAGATTTTATAGGAGACAAATTATTATGATTACCAAAAGCTTTAAAAGGTATCATCGGTAGACGTCTCTATCGTGTCAGCCTGCGAGCGTCTTAACAGTTGAATATATTGATCCCAAATGTAATTAATTTAAAAAGAGTCACTATGACATCCAGTTAGATACAGATACCCTACCACAGTTCAAATAATAATAATAATTTATTTATTTCACATATTACATCCATTTTTGGTAGTAAATAAACCTACGTTAGTGACGTTACGATACGACTTTTAGGTACTATAATATACTTACACACTTTTTAACATTTTAGACAAGTTGCGAAAACATAAACTATCAGGTCTGCCAGATAACATTCTCAAAACACTATTCGAGCTGTCACACTATCGATCTATCAGGGAGTTTACGTTTTATGAATTATTGCATAAAAACCATCCACACAAGTTTCAGCATATATGCCCGATGCAGTACGATATGGAGACAACCCCAACAATACCCTGAAGATATTATTGTACTCTATACACAATGCATTCTACTCTTGCAGTGTGTATGAGGTCCAGAGATTGCTGGTAAAGAAGCTTTAAATAGTAATATACAAAACTGAAATTCAATTAGTAGACTTGGAGTATACATGTGCTAGTTTTAACACATACCGAGATCTCCAATAATAAACATTTCTTTGTTCATATCCCTATTACCCGTATAGTTTTACTTAATCTTGCTTTAAATATAGCACCAATGACAAAGATATTGATGAATTTTAAAGTTTGACCAGAATCACACCTGATGTTAATTGACGTGATCTCATGTGGTAAATACGCCAAACTTAGAGGAAACTGGCTTTTAAATGCAACTGCCAGAATATATCAACTGTTACTTAGACAGATTTTCAAAGCAAGGGTGCTTTGCTAATGGACACATACTTCGCATTGATGACCATCGTTTTCAAAAGCAGTATTTTACTCTGAGATGGCAAAGGGTAAACGAAGGCACGGTGGTCAGTATCTATCTACGCTATATAGATGTGTTCAAAAGGGATTTGAATGCTTGAAATATTGATTATACGTGTTGGGACGATCTCGCTTCTCGACGGTCTATCACTTTTGAACGTATTGCAAGGTTTGAAGAAAACCGATTGCAAACAATTGACGAAAAACGACAAATGAGGGGTATAGAATCAAATGCAGCTAAGAGCGTAAAAAAGATTTAAGCTGTCTTTGATGTTTGCAGCCGGTTTTAGGATGACTTTGATCCCAATAGAGATTTTTAGACTGATTTTTGTATTACTGTACTGTTTGTGTTGCTGGTTTTGATGTAAAATTATAAGTTAAGGTTGTAGACAATTGACAGACGTTTATTTTTGCATTCACAATTCATATTTAAAAAAACATGCAACTAGCTGCATTTGATTCTATACCCCTCAAATATTAAAAGATAAACCGAAACCTCTTTACACATATACATACAACCAGAATGGCCAGCTCTATTGCTCTGTATGTGATCGGGTCTTCAAAAGTAAGTTTGGTTTCGCTAATCACATTAGGGCCCACGCTTGAAAGAAATGAATCGTATTAGAGTCGCCGTCATCTAAATCGATGAGGAGGACTATGGCTATGTTATGGTTTCTCCACCATGTTTTTCTTTACTGGAAGCTCCGAGTTCATTGTAAGGATTCGAACCTATGTTCATCGACGCTGTGTCCGGACGTGCTATTAACTAAGCCATCATCGCTTTTCCTATTTATAGTTACGTAGAGAGCAAAGGTGAAGACAAATCAACAACAAATAAGCTACCAAATAGAATAAACAACCAAAATATAATATAGGAAACGTAAACAGGATTCCGATAGCGTACGAACTGAAAACCGTACCATAATACCAACAAATAGGCATCGGAAGATATACCCGGATCAGATACAATAAGATCATACATTTATCCACAAAGACTAGGTAAACAAAGTCAGGCTTAAATATTGGATCATAGAGTAACCAGATTATAGATATGCCTATTTGATTAAATTGGCAAGAACTGTGAATTTTTAATTAGTTTTTTCTTTTTGTGTCAAGGCTATTATTATAGGGCGAATCAATATATAAACAATAGTGACGTCTGGAAATGACGCTCTTCTCTTTGCATCCACGAAAACCGAATGTAACTATGTTTATAATATATGATGATATACCAAATTGAGTTTCATGGCAGTTTTTTTCTATGAGTGGGTTGTTTTCCGAATAGGTGGTGGTTTTGACGTTCATAAGCGCCTTCTCAGGGCCTAAATTTAATAAAGTATTTTTGATATTTATTTTTCGTATGTATATTTTAATCGCCCTGTGATAGATCTGATAAAAGGAACAATGAATGAAACATGAACAATGAACAATGAACTCGTATGTTTTTGTTTGGGCATCTAATATGTTACTCGACGTCTCTTAAATGTCAACCTGTGTCAATTCCAAACCATTAAGCCATGCTGTACAGTTAATACTGATGGCAAAATCTGAAATCTCTACATGAAGAGAAATATATAAACTAGGTAACATCTTAAGACACCCAAGCCAACCTCACCTGCACGTGGTGCACCCTGCTGATCAACGAACGAGGCAATGGCGAGAGCGGGGTGGTAGGGTTTTACAGCCCGACTGAGTCACAACCACCATGCATATGGCGAAAAAGCCCGTCATAGTAACTTGTTTCTGTGCGTCGCGTTTCGGGATCAGCCTGTACATATCCAGTACCGGGTAACTTTCGTCATTATGGCCGGCATGATAGCGGCGACCGACGATGGATGCTCTGTCTCTCGGTGGTCGCCACTGTTTTTGGATTGTACTATGCTTACCATCAGGCATAGTGCAGTCACATTGCCGAGCTTCAATAAAAAAAAAATGACAATCAATTTTACAAGTGTCATTATGTCTATTTGTTTGGACTCGTATTACTACTAAAATACTGCATCTATGATAAGACCTCATCAAGAAGATCATAGAGCACATCTTCGAGTAAGATTTAAGCATTGTATTAAAATCAGTTCAGCCAAAAGTCGGTGTACTTTTAATAACGACGCGAGTTAAGTACGAGAAAAAAGTCGATAAGTGAATGGTCTGAATACACTTAGATGACTTAGTTAATCACTGTTTTTTTACTTAGGGCACCATACAGACAAAGTCGCAATCACATCAAGTTTTTTTTTAGTCTGTTCTATTCTGCAGACTCTTGGTCCGCACCTTTTTTTGCTTACATGTAATTTTTTTTTTTATTATTATTCTTAGTCATTTATTAAATATTAACTGTTCAATTATTATTAACTAGTTTTGGTTTAATGACGTTATTGTTTTTATAGCGCTATCAAGTTTTCTAATAAAATTGTAGGACTGGCGTTAATTTACAGAAATTCGTCATTAAAGTATTATATTATAGTGAATTTTACTTCGCACTTCTGCTTGGAATTGATTGGCTGCTATCACGTCTCACGGCAACAAAAATGTTTTATATTTGCCTGAGAAGTCGTGTCGTATGAATGAAGTGTGAGGTTGTATTTTTAAGGTGGTACACCTACGATGAAACTATTATTGGTTCCAATATGAGTGGGTTGGGTCGCTTTGGACAGTAACACCATCTCACAGAAAACCGACGCGTAGTAACAATACTTGCATTGTTACGTTTCGTTCAGTCTGTAAGAGCGCCGGAGACCCACCTCCCTTCGTGAAGCTGTTAAGACCTTGTTGGGTCAATAGCGTAGTCATTTCGAAAAAAAAAAAGAAAACCCACCTCCTTTCCTACCTTCCCCGTCCCTTCCCTCAAACATAGGCTGGCAGCACACTTTCAACACCGTGGTGTTGCAAGTGTCTATGGACGGTGGTGTCCGCTTAACATCAAGTGACCCGCCTATTGGTTTGCCTCCTATAACATAAAAAAGGAAGGTGCACCTGAAAAGTTAAATTTGAAACTAGTAATAAAGAGTGCAATATAAGTAACTAAACAAATATGTGACATTGTTGATATATGTAAATAGAATATAAGTTATAAATGTAGATTAAAAAAAAAATTTAATTAATTAAAATATATTACATATTAATGTGTAATGACCACAACTGAATCACACATGTTTCGCTCCCTCTCGTAGCACCCTCAGGTCGGTGTTGATTTTTTGGATAAAAAGGATAAAGGTAAGAAAATGACTTATAATTATAGAATATAAATAAATTAATTTAAACAAATTGTTTATAAGTTATAATCTTATTTTTTATTCTGATGTACCTATTTATTATAATGTTTCATCAAAATCACAAACTCTCTCATTTGAAATGTAATACAACATTAAAATTAAAATTCAAAGAGTAGGGACATCTATTTTATAGATACTCTATGACAACTCTGACAGAGATACAGATGGGCACCCTTAAGCTTTACTGATCACCGTTTCACCAAAGAAATGAGTCTTCATTTGAAAGAGCGATGAGCTTTAGTTATTTCTACCCAAACGATGTTCCTCTGCGGTCGTATAATAGTCTGCGAAGTTATTCAATGATTAAATCGAAAACATTCTTTAAATTCTTACTCTTTGGATAAACTGTTTTTTTTATTAGGGCATGAAAGGAGAAATGCTATAAATGTACGCTGCAAAATAACACCACTTCTTTTATGATTCACACTGGCTGATGAAGGGTTATAAGAAAATCTTAACTTAAAATTTGCACTATGTCATTACATGCATTGGCCTATACAAATATACACAATTTTTGAAGATTAAAGAAATATTTGAAACTATCCAGAATTTTTAACACACTTTTATCAAACATTATTCATGTCATCTATACTAATATAATTGTAGAGAGGCTGATTAAAAAAAATCTTTCAGTGTTATATAGCTGCTCATTTATCGAGGTTATAGGATATTATATCATCACGCTAAGACCAATAGGGGTGTAGGTTCAATGACAAATGTTTAAAAATCCGGATTTTTTTTCCTCTTGAAAGCTTCAGCTGAGTTTT
Organism: Antheraea mylitta; assembly: GCA_014332785.1. Lineage (NCBI taxonomy): Eukaryota > Metazoa > Arthropoda > Insecta > Lepidoptera > Saturniidae > Antheraea > Antheraea mylitta. Next base: position 559,541 of record JACEII010000009.1, on the reverse strand, counting down.
AGCGTTAGCCCAAAGTAAATATTACTACGCCGGACTAAGTAATATTTCAATAGCATTTAACAAGTTTGTAACCTTTATTTTCGTTATTTTTATGTAACAGCCACGGTTCGGTCAATGACAGTTGTATTCTGAACATTGGTGCAATTACAAGGAGCGACGAAACGAAGGCATCTACGGGAGGACCATTATAACAAAGTAAGGTAAAATGTAAGTATCCCTATAAACTACTTTAGTAATCGCTACCTCTGTACTAACGTTTTTAATCCAGTTTCTTTTGTGCCTGTACAACTTTTACTAGTCTTTATAGCGATTAAATATCTAAACCGATAGCTATTAAATTATGCATTGAGGTAGCCCGAGACTTCAAGAAAGAGCTAATCTTTTTTTTTTTTTTTTTGTATATTTTATTTACTTAATAACAAGCAAAAGAAATCACGGAAAGAGAAATGTTTCAATAACGTATCAATTACCCTTTTGCATTTATACTGTAAAATTATACACGAACATGGTTTTTTTTTTTTTTTAATTTATAACAGAGAGTATGCAACGTGACCCGTTGGATCAACTTGGTAATTTAATCCGGATACGCCGATGTTAACTTTTGTTGAAACATGTCGCAGGCGATAAATCATTTTATGTTATTTTCGATAAACACTACTTTATATCAATCACTTATACCGGTCATACAGAATAACTATTAACGAATTAATACAACTTTATGCAAATTATACGAAATTATAATTTTATAAGCGCCACGTGCAGCGATGTGTGTTTTCTTGCCGTAGAGAATTGGAACAATCGGGATGATGCGCGCATGCGCTGGAGAGAACATTAATAAAGAAATGGATAATATTATTCACAAATAAATTTTGTAAATAAAGTAAGTCTATCTTTCAATTTTATATATTATATTGTTAAAATAGTAAAGAATTCAACTGAAGACATGGGTATCAGATAGTTAGAAATAAATGCCTTTATAATATTATATTAGGAGTTTTTAGCGGGATTTTAGTCTGCCATGTAGTGGATTTTATATTTTGTTCATCATCTTGTGTTATTTAACCCTATATTTTGTAAATTTAGCGGTGTTTTACGTAATATAGTTAGTTTTATTGTGCATAAGTGAAGTGAATGGAAAATAATACCACAGAGCATGAAATTCTGAGATGCCACTAAAACTCCCTGGAAAGTTCTAACAAAGGATCCACCATCTTGTTAGAATATAGATCTACACGACGTTTAATATTGAAGTGATCGCACGACGCTTGTAATATTATTTACTACGTGACAATGGCAGTAATAGTCTGAAAGATTGATTGCCAAAAATAAAGTTAAAAAACATTATAATATAATAGATGTTTCATTACAATTCTAAATTTAATTCTTTTCCTAAAATATCGTACGTGCCAGCCCCTAGTGCTGTATTACAATATTGCACTACAGTGGAGTTCTATATCTATTCATTTAGTATTATCACTGCTACATATTAGAATTCTACTGTGTTATTACAAAAAAGTTAAATACGCATTGAACTCTTAGTAAAAAAAAAGTTTGGTCACAAAAGCGTATCTTACCTTTGTTTACAGATAGACATTATTTATATTAGTTGCATAAAAACTGAAATCAGATGTTTAGTTAGAGACTGCTTGGACACGTTTTTGTAATAAAGTATTTTAAACACGACTTCAACTACATTTAAAATTTTAGGCACTGCTTAGTAAAACTCGTGTTATACCCGTGTTTTTGTTTATGTTATAAGACCGCTAAAGTTTATAATTTCAAGCAACCGGACTAAAATGTATATTTATCAGACGTTTTTAATAAAAACGAATTACCAAAACTGCCTGCAACACTAGTCCAACTCGCTGCGAACAAACTTTCCGCATACGCTCGATAATTTAAACTAATTAGGCTCTGTTATGTAAATTATGAATAATGAGTTTGTTTTATACGTTTTGGGATTCATAATGTGAAGTTTCTGTACTGAATCAACATCACAGAATTAGATATCAGCCCTATGTTAATAGCATAATCGTGTTAGGGAATAATTGTACGAGTTTTAAAATATTATTTTGTATGATTGTTATTTAAGTGAATAAAAAATACATTTTTTCGCATACTAATATTCAAAATGATGATGACTCAACGATACGCGGGAAAAATGCACACTTCGAAGTGTTACCTCTCCGACAATTATAAACAAACAATAGCATCAAAATTAACGCGTCAGGAACCTTCCTTTAAAGTCATTACAGTTTCTTAAATTAAACTGTGAGAACTTTCTAGAGATTTCCACCCTCTATTTTATTAGGTATATACAGTGTAACCATAGACAAATTGTCGTATCTGCATATTCGCTTGACGGGTCACCACGGCTTCACCAGACTACTATGGCACTCTTGAGCTGGTTGTCATTCGACTGAGTGACTTAAGCTCTTGTTCAAAAAACTCGGAGAAAACGCTGTCAGGCCAACACCGGTAGACCGTGCAAAAAAAAGATGATTATCAGTTTAATTCTGGACATAGAGAAGAATATAAAGATTAACATAAGGAAGAAGCATTGAATATTATGTGAGTGCAAATACAGCGTAACTCTAACAATTATTTTTTCATTGTTGTCTTTATGAGTATGCTAGGTGAAAGGTTAAACACTCGCAATATTCTAGGATATGACACTTCACATTTAACATATACAATAATAATATCAAAACAAATACCATTAAACAACTAAGAAACCCTAAGTTAAAGTTTGTTGTAAGACTTTTAAAAGTATAAACACAATCGTAATAAACTTAAGTGCAATGACCGGTGCAGTGTGCTACAATGGGCGACGTTGAGTTTATAACTTTCGATAATAAAACGAACAATAAACCCTTTTTCTTTTGTTTCTAACTTCATACGATCATTTTCAAGTGAAAGTAAAATCACCCGACGTTCATTCACACTGTGCTTAAATATAGGCGTGTCAAAGGTTGGGTATAATTTTTGTATTTCTCTAGATAATTAGGTCAAATATTAAGCACCTATTTTTTAGTTGATTTAGAACGAGAATCGGGTATATAGTATCCACCATAAATATTGCTACTGTTTAAACATTCAGCCTGTATATTATTTGCTTGCGCACGTATTAGCTAGTCTTAGAAAAAAAAAACAGTATAAAAGACGTAGTCATAAGCAGTACCGACAGAAATAAAAACTCAAACCAATGGTATAACTATGTTCTCTTTAAAAAAAATAAAAGAAAAATATAAAAGGAATTAATTAAAGTCTATAATTTTTATATTGAAATTATTACATTTAAATGTTTATTGTAAAATAAATGTTTAATGTAAAAGTACCAGGGCGCCCGAATCTAGCTCGGTTCTTTAAAAAACATTTTTAAATTAAAATAAACTGTTAGGTTTGCCTTACAAAAGTAACCTTTTTTTACGAAAAAAAATATATAATAAAAACATATCTCTTCTACTGTCACTCGGATTCGAACTCGGGTTACAGGGATTTTTGAAGCAGCCGATTTCCATCTGAGTTATTTTTGTTTAGACAGCGCCGGCGAAATTTACCTTAATATTCTAGCTATATTTTTTATTGCCTGAAAACTCAGCTAAAAAAGTTTTCTATGAATGAAATCTAGCTAAATCGATTTATCGTCCCCGAAACTACCTACATACTAAATTTCACGGAAATAGATGACGCTGTCTCCGAGATCCCTAATATATCCAAATATACACATATTTATTAATTATAATAATTATAAATATACATATATATAAAATATACAAGAATTGCTCGTTTAAAGGTATTAGGGGTGTAAAGGGTGTCGAATAACATCATAAGACTTCAGACACCCAAGCCAACCTCACCTGCACGTGGTGCACCCTGCTGAATAACGAACGAGGTAATGGCGCAAGCGGGGTGGTAGGGTTTTACAGCCTGATTGGGTCGCAACCACCATGTATATGGCGAAAAAGCCCGTAATAGTGATTCGCTTCTACGGGTCGCGTTTCGGGATCAGCCTGTGCATATCCAGCTTTTTACAGGCCGGCATGATAGTGGCGACCGGCGATGGCCAGTGTGTCAATCGGTGGTTGTACTATGCTTACCATGCTTACCATCAGGCATAGTGCAGTCACTTTGCCGTGCTATAATAAAATATATATATATATATATATAGATTATTAAATGTTTTCTCCTGCTAGATTTTGTTCAACTCGCCTAAACTTAAATTGAATAGTCAGCTATCGAATTCTTGAAATGAAATAACAATACTGATTTGATAATTAGTATCTGTATTTGTATCGATAGGCTTTGATATTATCTATAGCTGTTTGGTTTTACCCAGTCGAGTCCATATTTATCCCAACCAACGCGATCGGCTCGCTATCCGCATCCTCCAACGGTTCATTTGTAAATCCCGAAAGCCACTACAGTATCGTAGGAACCGATTAAAACGGAATCTATCCATAAATTTATATCCGGTTTTATGGTACAAATTGCTTTCCTCAAAGAATTGCATTAAAAATATTATATTATATGTTATATTACCAATCACTTCCTGATAAATATATATTCATCACTTACTAGTAATCGCTCGTGATTTCATTCGTGTTTATTACAGCTTAACAATTAGATATAGCTTCTATCACTCACTGGGAACATAGGTTCCTTTCATATTTGTCTGCAAAAGATTTTCATTATTGGAAAATTAGTTATTTCAAAGATCAAATAAAGTTTACCTTTGGATCAAAACAAAAAAATACTTTATCAATTGATGCCCTAAGAAGGCGCTTATGAAAGTCAAAGGTACCACCGGTTTGGAAAACAATCCAGCCATCGAGAAAAACCGGAAAGAAACTCGATCTGGTTTATCCCTCTATGTTATATATGATATATATACATATATAAATAGATACATTCGTTTTTAAGAGATGCACAGAAAGGGACGTCATTTCCAGAGGTTACCATCTTTCACATATTGATCTACCCTCTATTAAATAGGCTATAGCCATTAAAAGCCGCTTGACATGGTGCTTTAACTCACTATCCGGCAAATCAGTAATGTATTTTGGGACTTTGTTATAGAACCTAACACTATTACCTAGAAAACTGTTTTTAATTTTAGTGAATCTGAAACATTAAATGGAACCAATTTGTTGCTGTTTCTAGTATTCAAATTATGTTGGTTTTTTATTAAATTCAGTTTATCTAAGTTTAGATCTCTACATTTAATATCACTTATATATACTTGTATGTAAAGTAATGAACAATAATTATATGATTATTATTAAAAAAAAAAGAAAATTAACCCCTTTTTAATCTTTTTGTGACATATACTTCACGTGCTATACAGTAAATGGAAATTATATATTCACGTAAACAAAACTACGGATACCAAATACGATAATAATGTTTATGTTAAACTAGTAGCCGCCCGCGAGTTCGCCTAAGTGTATGTGTTTATAAATGGTTACACCATACATTATATTCGTGCAACTAACGATTTATACAAGGCACGCCCAGAAAGCTCTTAGACAATGGGATTTTTTTCAACTTAATTGATACTTATGTTACTTATTAGAGTAGTTTCATGAAAATTAGTTCAGTACTTTTTATATGAAAAAGTTACCAACCATCTATATATTATCTGGTTCAGCTCAAACTATTAATTAGAGTGAGTTGGGACTAAGTAGTATCGGGAAAGGTTTCAGAGGGTTGCGGAATTTTAAGTGCTAGTTGGTGTAGCGAAAGTTCGTTGTTTTTCATACGAATTTCGATCAAAAAGACGCAGTCGGTGTGTTGTCGTTAGTGGTTGCAATACATTAGACAACTTGCCGCTACACCGCTTCGCAAATTTGCACACCCGATTAGGCCTCCCACGGCAGCGGCTCAAGCCTAGGTTCGATCCCTCGGTAGGGAGCCCCTGAGTGCGTTGCTTGCGCGATACGGTGACGCACAAATATACATCACCGCTACAACACTACACGATCACCCCCACACACGTGCACGCCTACACGCTTACACATGAAAGTGGAAGGGTTTACTGTTTTTTCCCTTATCGAACTGAAAAACTCTCAATTTTCCGATAATAAATATATGGAAGAGTTGTTGAGGTGTGTATGCTTGGTACACATATACAGTTCAACAACTCATACATATATGAATAGTTAGCTAGGTTAGCTAAGATAGGTCGCGATTTTGCATGCAACAAGCAACAGCCAAGCCGAGGTGTGCCGTGCACCCTTGAGCTGGTTGCCATAATAAAATCGGGTGAGTGCCTTAAGCGCTCGCCTTAGTAGTCCGGTGAAGCTGTTAGGACCTTGATGGGTCAATAGCGTAGTCATTTCGAGAAAAAAAAAACCGCTTCGCAAATAAAAAAAAAACACCTCACCATCGCTAGAGGAATAGCTGTCTTCGCCTTGTGGTGAGTACTTTATACAATTCCTTTAATTATTTTAGCTTAATAAGTGTTTATGTGTCTCAGGCTTACACGAATCATACTCGCAATTAATTGTTTAGGCCGCATCTGTTATACGGCTTAAGTTCTTTTTCACTTTTATCATTACGCACTTTCTCATTTATATCATTACTAGCTTTTGCTCACGGCTTTGCTCTTGTTTATATGTATTTTATCCATCTTAGAGATAGCAATTTTTCCAGATGCAATTTACCCTATGGGACATTTGTGCGTCCCTGACAACTTCTATGCAAAATGTTCTAGGTGTCGGATGAATAGTTACGGCGTGAAAGCGTAACAATCAAAGAAACTTAAATTTACATTTATAATATATTAGCTGATTCCCGCGACTTCACCTGCGTTGTTTATCACCTCAATTGTTTTATTATATCTCGAAGGGGTTAGGCAGCGTTTACTACGAAAGCTCCCAGGCGGCTTGACTTTTTCCGATACTTCTAACATTTATCATTATATTTTTACAAAATTACAAAAATCTTAACAAATTATATATGTAAACGTTCCATGAATCACTCTACCTATTAATAAAAACCAAATGAAAATCCGCTCAGTAGTTTTTGAGGTTATCGCGAACAGACGGACGCAGCGGAGGACTTTGTTGTATATATAGGTGGTGTAGTTATGATTCCAGGATATTTCAAAGCAATTTATTTCATTTTCATATTATTTAAATAGAGCGAGTACATACAAAAGTTAATTTATTAAAGTTCTCCCACAGATTTATATGGAAAACCCTTTTGAAACTGTCGTTTAGCGGCATCGGCTGAACAAATTTACACAGGAGACTAATTAAGGAACTGTCTACAGAGGGTCTAATACCGTGGCTTCATTCATAAGCTGAAGCAGTATAATGAATAGATTATATATAATATTTCAAAAGGAAAATATGAAGTGAAGACTTCTTCAGCCAGGTTGAGCGACGTGCTCATGATGTATTGCGCTTTTGTTAGACTATCTACGAGTGAATGTTAAGGCTTATATATATATTTAATATTGATCTTATGTAATGCATCGTATGTTTGATTGATTAATAAAAATGTATCTATCGATCTAATACCTTTAAACGAACAATTCTTGTATATTTTTATATTTGTATATATTCACGATCTCGGAAACGACGTCGTCTATTTCCGTGAAACTTACTATGTATGTAGTTTCGGAGACGATAAATCGATCTAGCTAGATTTTATTCATAGTAAACTTTTTTAACTGAGTTTTCAGGCAATTAAAAAATATAGCTAGAATATAAAGATAAATTTTACCAGCACTGTCAAAACAAAAATAGCTCAGATAGAAATCTGTTCAGTTTGAATCCGAGTGACAGCAGAAGAGATTTTTTTTTGTGTAAAAATGTGAATTTTATAAGGCAAATCTAACAGTTTATTATAATTTAAAATTGTTTTTTAAAGAACCGAGCTAAGCTTGGTCGCCCAGGTACTATAATATAATACTGGGAGTGGCAAAAGATGTGAAAACCGGACTAATAATTAATATAAATAAATACTATAATAATTAGGTTTTAAATTTAAAAAAACAATACAGTTACTTTTTTTGTTGTTGTTTTTTTTTATATTATAGGGGGCAAACGAACAGACGGGTCACCCGATGGTAGGTGATCACCGCCGTCCATAGACACTTGCAACACCGGAGGAGTACAAGTGCGTTGCCGGCCTTTAAGAAAAGTGTACGCTCGCTTCTTAAAGATTTGCAATTTAAGATTAAGGTTCTATATATAATTGTCAAAACAAGATTTGCATAAAAAAAAGGCTTACAAAAAAATGAAAAATTTGGGTTAAACAATCGCCACATAAAAAGTTATTGTGTGAGTGAGACATAAGAAAGTATAAGAATAAGATAATATATTCTTAATGTTCTCAAGATATATGTGTAGAGAGAGAGAGAGAGAGAGAGCGAGAGAGAAATGTTGAATTCTATAGCACATTATTTTTGTTGGATAGTACCAGTGACTATTTCGCAATTTAAAAAATTATTCTGTGTTGTGTATTATTAAGATTGTTAATATATATATAACAAAATAATACCGAAAGCTAATGTTTATTACCTTCATAGTGTATTATATACTAGCATCGGCTCGCGATTTTGTTCGCATGGAATAAATACTTTGAGCTAACGCTAACACGCAGCGGAAGCTCTCACGAGGTAAAAAAACCCCCCGACTTTTAAACATTCTCCATTGGTGCTCCGCTCCTATTGATCTTAGCGTATTGATATATAGCCTATAACCATTCTCGATATTCAAATCGGACCAGTAGTTCCCGAGATTACACCCTACAACGTCATAAACTCACAAACTTTATCTATTTATAATATTAGTATAGATTCATCTCGTTCCCTTAAAAGTTAATCAGCAGTTAACGCTCATAATGTAAAAACAAGATTCGTTTTTTTTTTAATTTACATTCTAACGAATCCAAAGCAAGTAGTTTATTTATGAAAGAAGTTTTATTGCTAAATATGAACCTTTCATGGCTTGGACCACCGCTTCCGTTCAGGAAACAGCAGTGGCACACTTCAGGGGTAAGTTTGTGAGCGAGTTCAGTTTGCCCACAAACTGCATTCACTGCTCGCTACCATACTGGACGAGTAGAAAATTGTGTGTGTTTGAACTTTAAATATGTTATATGCACTATTATATTTACCTAGTAAGTGTTATTCTAGAAGCAAAAAAGTAGATAGGGGTTATTCAAGTGTAAATTAGGGACTAAAGAGGGCCGGATCTTTAATTTGCTTATTTTTGATGACATAATGGATAGGTGTGTCTGTATGTAAGGCATGCGGTATTATCTGCTGGGCTACCGTCGACCTTGAAGCAAACCACTATAACTAAGTTCCTCTATAGACTACAAACTCCTTATTTTATACTTATATAAGAAGTATTTAATTTTTTTTTTTTTTCAATATGTGCTTGAGGAAGCTACCGAGGTCCAGAGTAGACTGGAAAAATTGGAGAATGTTGGTTTAAAAATTAGTAGAACAAAAATTGACAATTGTTTTGCGACTTCGGTGGTACATCTAGTTTTTCTCCTATAGCCTTAAATGGTTTGTCCTTAGCAGCCTGCTCCAATTTCCGGTAATTCGGCTCACTGATACAGAACGACGGTGGCATTGATAAGGAAGTATAGGATAAATGCCTCTGAAACTCAAGGGGAAAGTTTATAAAACTATGATAAGACCTGTCATGCTGTATGCATCCAAGTGTTGGGCTACGAAAGAGACAGATGAGAGAAAATGATATGTGGCAGAAATGCGAATGTTAAGGTGTGGTGTGATTAGAAGGGATAAGATTGAAAATGAGTATATCAGAGGAAGTTTGAAAATAGCATCAGTGAGAGAAGCTGGGGAGTAATAGATTAGCATGGTATGGGTATGTCATGAGGAGAGATGAAAACCATATAACTAAAAAAGTGTTGAGTATGATGGAGGATATACGAGTAGAGGAAGACCGAAAAAGGTGTGGATGGATTGTATGAAAAATGATATGTGCGTAAAAGGTGTGAATACTGAGATGACATTTGACAGGAGAGAGTGGAAAAAGAAAACATGTTGTGCCGACCCTACTTAGGTGGGATAAGGGTAAATGATGATTGTTGGCAGGTGTATACGTCATAGTCGATGCAGTCAGGATGCCAATAAATACCAAGTAGTTACTTTCACTCTTTATTTGCCCAGAGTTACGGCTTACAGTACTATTCACAAAGGAATGCGTAGATAACACCGACATCTTGCCTTTTATAGGCTGAACTATATAATATATAAGACGTACTATATAAGTCAAAGCAATTACCATTTACTTATAATTCCGCTATATGTTTTAAGTAACACAAAGATAATAATTAACGAACAAATTAATATTATTTACGTACATCAATTCTATATAAAACCATTGCTATATAAAATGGCGCTAATATTAGTGTGTCTCTCTTATATGTTGGCGCTTGGCGCTAATATTAATGTGTCTCTCTTATATGTTGGCGCTTGGCGCTAGTATCAATGCGTATCTCTAATATGTGGCGCTAGTATCAA
>JACEII010000009.1:502067-534223 GCA_014332785.1 Antheraea mylitta | reverse complement strand
TATTACGGATAGAGGTGATTTACGACCACCTCATTATATTCGTAATAATACTAGTATAAACTAACATTGCCTAAATTATTTTTTATAAGGTCAGCTATCTGCCAGTTAAAGTTTCGTGAAAATCGGTTCAACCTTTTCTTTTTTTTTATACCATAGGAGGCAAACGATCTGGTGGGTCACGTGATGTTAAGTGATCACCACCGTCCATAGACACTAGCGACATCAGGGACGTCGCAAGTGTGTTACCAGCCTGTATATGGGAGAAGGGGGAGAGGAAGGAAAGGGAAAGAAGGAAAGACCCAAGTTGTGGCAGGTGTTCGAAGCAGCGAGTCAGCATTTTCCACAGTACAACTGATGCACGAAATTAGCGGAAACGTTCGGTAGTCCGACTCCACCGCTCCCACACTGGCCACATATAAATACGTGAACAAAACAACAAGACGGGATTGTTAACCTAACATCGGTGGCTTTCACTAGCTAATAATTTAGTTTTAGGCGAGGGCTATCCTAACTTCGGAAGCTCTCTAGTATTAGTTTTCATTGTAATTTTATTTTGTAATAAATTAATTAAAGTGAATTTGTTTTTTTTGGATCCTCTGGTTCTGACCTCATCATAACAAAAAAAAAACGATTTTTGAATAATCAGTCTACTAGATCTCGATTTTTTCATGAATCGATGCCACAGAACGCGATTCCAATCGATTTAAGTATGGATTTCTTTTGTGAAAAATCCCCATAGGGGTAGCTACACTTGAGAGCCTATTATTCTCTATATTTAGTGTATTTACTATCTTAAGTTGCTACATCGTATAACACCATGTAAAATTCTGAGCAAAACTTAAAAACCTACAAAATATAAACAAAAAATACTGAGAAACAAAGAATGTCCCGTAACACTCAACTGACGTCACGTATTTATTGACCGTCAACATATATAGTTATTAAAATAAATTCAAATTTTATTACATTATTTTGTCCACATATATCTAAGTATATTACCTAAATAAGATGTAACGTCCTCGTTTTCCCGTTGCGGTGCATGAAAAAGCTTTTACTATAATGAAGGGCAAATTCGTATACGTTTCTCCGGACGTTTTCGTGGATTGATTTCTCTTTGATGTCCTTCTAGTTTTTCAATTTACTAGTTTGTATTTATATATAAATGGATTTTTTGAATTATTTATAATGGATTTGTATATATAATATTAAATTTAAATGTTTAAATGAAAATTTTTGTGCTAAACAAGAGATATCATGTGAATAATTATGAGCTTTGGAATAAACAACATAGCCCCTTTATATATTTACCATATAGGCTCATTGTGTATTTAAAATCCAAGGACATTATACTGTCAATATGGGGCTCAGCATAACAGAATTTATATTATAACCTTACTTATTTTATATTGTTCTGTAACAACAAGAAAATTGTAACAGAAAATTAAGAGCGACTTCAAAAATATCTACCCTATGAAATGTATCAGAAAGTCTTGAACCATTGTTAATTACGTGGCACTCTAAAAATCTTTTACATCTACCCTCTATTTGCGTCCACTTTTACATATGCAGTGGTAGTACACTCTTTACAGTAGAAAATAACTTTAATTTGGTATATAATTGATGAATATACGTAATGGACCCACTTCGCCTCTCCTTCTCCCCTCCCCCAAACACAAGTTGACAACGCACTTACGACGCCCGTGGTATTGGCAGTGTCTATGGACAGTGGTAATCACTTAGCATTAGATGATCCACCTGTTCATTTGCATCCTATTATATAAAAAAAATGACATATAAAATTATTGGTTCAGCTAATAGCGTGTTTGGACACCGGAATGATGGACGTAGGTTCGAAACCTTGGAACTGAGTCGGAGGTTTCAGTGAAGAAAACTATCATGATGAAATTGGGGCATGGTTGTAAGGCTTTTTCTAATTCTGTCCGGCTAGCAACCACCCTCAAATTGAATATCCGTAACCAAGTACCTAGTGGTGTGTTCTGGCTACTGCATTTGAAAGCCAGTCTAGGAAGTTTAGCGTATTTACCATCTTAACAATGATCCATCTACACAAACTTGTTTGTTATGTTTAAAAAATTTGTTGATTTTTGATCCATGGATAATGTTCTATTCTCTTTGCAGTTTCTTATAAATTCTTATAATCAAAACGTATACAATCTCACATAACGTTCCTGGATTTTGTGGCAAAGAAAGTAAATAAGACAGTGTCTGACGCAAAATGCTGAAAAGCTATATACCAACGCGAGACACTGGCAATAGAGGGGAGTGAGGTGACGTCATCGAGAGCAATGAACTCGAATGATACGGTTTACAGAAAAAAAAATGTTTTGTAAGTATTTCAAAATCTGATAGTAAATGGACAAGCCAGTGCAAGAAATAGCAATTGACTGTCGACAGTCATAATTCTCCTAGTTTATAACAAAATCAATAACTATATAGAAAGTATCATAGTTACATATATGTAGGTAGATTTCAAAACGACGCCGATTTTACAATGCAATTTTTATACAACGTAATTCGATCCGAAGATGCTTCGGGACGTATCGGAACACGTGTAATCGATTGTGGTCATTAAACGTTAATCAGCAACGTATTTTGATTAGTTACTTTTTTATATATTTAACAATTACCCACTACATGACAAACATATTGTACCGATCCTACTAGGTGGGATAAGGGTTAGAAGAAGTACAAGATTTAACAGTTACCCACCAACAGTGTCAACTGATGTCAGGACTAACCGTCAACTAAAGAAGGGGTTTTTAATTCTTTATGTTGTTTTAATTATTAACATTAATAGTTTTAAATGTAACTTCTTCAAGTACAGCTCGCAGAAATAAAATCCAACGTCTTTGTTGTCTTTGGTGATCAATTCCAGTCGGAAGTGGGAAGTGATCTCCACTATAATATTTTATACAATTCGTAAAAAAAATACGGTATGATACCCTTTTAAAATCTCACGGTTTTGCTGATGGTATGTCTGTCGCGTCAATATCGTCTAAAGACACGTATGTTCATTTTGAGTGCGGCTGTCGGTAGTGTGTGTCGCACCGCGCTTTTCAACAACACTATATGTGGCGTAATTGAAGAGCTCATAGCGAGAGAGTTGGAAAAAATAATACAATTTTTATTACAAGAAAAGCAAGTCTTTGCTGTAACAGAAATTGGTAGATTTTAATAAACTGTCATTTGTATGAACGAATTCACTTTTTCTACGACTTGGATGGAGTAAAAAAGAGATACAATAATGCTAGCGAAACAAAATAAATCACTCATTTTATTCTCTCAACGTATATCTCAGAAATTTAATTTAATTTATTATAAAAGCAAAGTCCTCTGCCACGTATGTGTATGTCTGTTCACGATAAACTCAAAAACTACTTAACGGATTTTCACGCGGCTTCCACCAGTAAATAAAGTTATTTATGAGGCAGGTTTAGGTACACATTTCGTCATAGTTTTTTCTTTATTATCAGGCCGGACATTATCCACCAGACCGGCAATTATGGAATATGTCATACATATATAAATAAAACTAAAGTGTCGTTGTTACTCCCAACATTTCTGTTTATGTCTATCGTTGTGTATTCTGTCTATTGTTAATACCATCTGGAGCGGCTAAGCCGACCTTAACGTGAATTTTACTTTTTTTTTCTTTTTTTTCTCGAACTGACTACGCTATTGACCTAGCAAGGTCTTTAAAGCTTCACCGGACTACAGTGAATTTTACTGACACATTGAGGACTATATATAATGAATATACAAGAGCTAAACAGTAACGATTAAATTTAACAGACGTAACTTAAAATCGTGCAAATGATACAAACAAAATTACAATTACAAAAAATTTAAAACAGCACTAGCCATTTATTCCGATAATATACGTATCTACAAGCATACTGATACTATAAAGCTAAAGAGTTTGTTTCCTTGAACGCGTTAATTGCAGGAACTACTGATCCGATTTGAAAAATTCTTTCAGTGTTGGATAGCTCATTTGTTGAGGAAAGCTATAGGCTATATATCATCACATTAAGATAAAATAAAAATATTTTCACCTTCTACGTAAACGAAGTCACGAGTAGGCGTTAGCTCAAAATAACTATTTCACGTGGACGAAGTAGTGGAAAGAAGCTAGTTATCTATAAAAAATCAATTTAACAAGAACGAGCTTTTAGGTACTAACATTAAAATTTCAGTAAAATATGTTTCTCGTTCATAATAATTAATTTTTATGTTACTCGGTAAATATAATGCGTACAACTTTCACGAGCCATTCGGGACGTCACTAAAAAGGCTTTAGTGAGGAACATTAAAAGTTTTCCCTAGTTTGAGTATCAAGTTTTCGACATAATGGAAACCGTTTTTGCTATCAGAAATTGATATCTCGAGGAATAAGGCTTCTAACAAATCTATACAATAAATAAAAAAGGTTAAAAAAAATTCTTAGTGATAGATTTTATAACAAAGCCTCAAAACACGTTACCGATCTGCCGGATAGTGAGTTCGATTACCATGTTATGTGGGTTTTAATGTCTAGAGGTTGTTATAGGGTGGATCAATATGTAAACTATGGTGACGTCTGGATTATTTTTCCGAATCGGTGTTAGTTTTGGCATTCATAAGCGCCTTCTTAGAACCTAAATTAAATTAACTGTTTTTGATTTATTTTAAAAAATGTACGAAACTTTCTTGGCTATGGCAAATTACCCATCTAGTTTTATCTAATAATATAGTATAAACCTACCATTATTTCCTATTTAATTTTGTTTAGCTCCCATTAAAATCCAAGATCCCATGCTAATGACATAAGTCTTCCTTGAAATTATACCCTTTCTAACAAATAAATAATTTTTCAAATGGTATATAAATAAGAAACATCTCAGGTAACAAACATTTAAAAAACAATACAAGGGAGTTAAGAAGCTCCATCTTTTTCAGCATTAGCCTGTAAGAGACCCACTGCAGGGCCAGAGGCCTCTTCTTCAAGAAAGGTATGGGCATAATCACAATGCCAGCCCACCCACGACTTGAGAAACCAGAGAAATCCACAGTTCTATATTTACCACATACGATGGTACTACAAGAAGATTTCCCAAGGCCAGTTATTGCCAGGGTTGGAATCTGTGGACATCGGCTTGATATTCCACCGGTCAAACCACTCGACCACTAGAACTATAGTATAGTAACTTCTCTTTGAAATCAGCAAAAAAATGTTTTTATAATAAAGTTCGTGAATATTTCCTAAAACGTAAATCGTTCATAACTTCCATCTAGTTTTAAAAAACTACTTACAAAGGTTTCGTTCGCCGTGCACCTGCATCTATGCGGACACTGTCTGCCATGTTGTCTAGCTTTATAGAGACCTCGTACTTCAGAGAATCACGATTTGCTTTTTTTTTCATTGGAATTTTCTTTTGTTCGGATTGAAAAATGACGTTTAAATCAAAATACGCTTTATTTGATACAAACCTTAAGAAGGCGCTTATGAACGGCAAAGTTACTACCGGTCCGGAAAAACTACTCAATAATGGGAGAGAACCGGCAAAAACCTTATCATTATCTTTCGGCTTATCATTTCGTGGTACATATTTAAAAAAACACAGATAATTACATTCGTTTTTAGTGGACGCACGCAGAGGGGTATCATTTCCAAACGTCACCATTGTTCACATATCGTCCCACCCTACAAAAGCCTTTACATAATAAAACTTGACATGGTACTTGAACTCACTATCCAGTAAATCGGTAATGTGTTTCAGGACTTTGCTATAAAACCTAACACAATTATCTAAAAAACTGTTACTAGGCTTAGTGAGACTAAAACATGGAATGACCAATTTTTATTGTTTCTGGTATTACGTTTAACATTGTTTATTAGGTTGGCTACATTGATTTTTTTTTTCAATTTTATTTTCAAGTAATTTCTCTTTCCCATGACGTGTTGTATGAGCATTATACAATAAGGTTACAAAGATTAGTCAATCATGATTTAGGTGCAAGTCAGAGAGTCGTGGCAATTTCAAAGATCGTTAAATGCCTTGAGATTAGTGATCACTTCCTTTGCAAAATTATCAAACAATATGATAGCAGACTACTTCTACATCACGCCCAAAATATTGAAGGGACATACGAAGATTGTTACAAAACATTATATGCCCTAACCTCTTTGTACTAAATCTGGGGCATTCTGACTACATTGGTTAGGATTTATGAAATGTATACGTTATATTACTGATAAATAAGAAAAATGTTGTAGAATTTTACTGTGTGGAGATAAACGTTGGGACCTACCGTTTAGATACCGATCAAATTAATGTGACATAAGGTATAGGATTTGAGGAATAGATTTCCCTTTGAACGCGTGTGGCATTTTCCAGAGTAGACTTATTACAAAAGCCTTCTTTTCAACACAACGTATCCAGATAGTTTAAGGGTGATCCGACCTCCTTGTAATAAGTGGTTATAAGAGACCTTTTTAGACAAGTAGTTACTGGGTCTTCTCAAAGGTGGTCACTAATTTTGGTACGGAGGTTTTTACGTAGGACAATTTTTTAGAAGGAAGTTTCTTAAAGCGGCTTATGCTAGGAGTTGAGTGGTAGAAATCGTTACGGATGAAAAAGTGTTGTGCTCCTTCCATTGAAGCCTGTTTTTATTTAG
This sequence comes from Antheraea mylitta, assembly GCA_014332785.1. Classification (NCBI taxonomy): domain Eukaryota; kingdom Metazoa; phylum Arthropoda; class Insecta; order Lepidoptera; family Saturniidae; genus Antheraea; species Antheraea mylitta. The sequence goes on along the minus strand of JACEII010000009.1, from coordinate 527,545 downwards.
TTTCTTTTTTTTATTTATTTATTCATTCCATATAAGTTCTTCACAGCTGACAATAAGTATTATATAAAGGAAAAAATATGTATACAATGTATTCAATACGCCAATTACGAAGTACACAAAATTATACAGTTTTTATTGTTAGAGAGTGAACAAAATTGCTTTAGTAAAAATTTATAATTCTTTAACACTCATTATATTGTATCTAATTCTTAATACATGAATATTTTTGTAAAAATATGAAAGATTTTTTCATCCGACTCCTTTGTCTATATTAAGGCAATTTTTTTCTGAGAGTACCTTCATAGCATACGTTTTTTTTATTATTCTTGATAGCATACGCTATGAATTGTTCCGCTTCCAAATTTTATTGTTAAATATATTATTAGAAGATTGTATACTTTTTCTATTTTATACTTTATAGGTACTAGCGTTTGAACACAATCTCATCTGGTAATAAATGACGATGTCTAAGATCGTAGACACGTTAACCCTAGAGGAGACTGGTTTTTAAGTGTATTTGCCGGAACACACCAACACGTGCTTGGCTACAAATTTTTAACTCGAGATTGGTAGCTACCCAAGTGGATTTAAAAACTTATCAGAATTAATTATTAGCACTCGAACCTATATCCATCGACGCCGTGTCCTAACACGCCATCAACTAACCCATCATCCTTTCAGGAAAAGTAGCATCATTTAATTAATCTTTCTTAAGAGATAAACCGTAAGAAAACGCTAATCTAAACAATTAAATTACAAACACTATACCAAATACGTCACATTAGAGAAGGCGATCGTTTCCCGTAACATGCGTTAGACACAGTAATAAAATTTCGCTCGTGTAGCGCCTGCAATAAACTGTAAGCGTCTGTAAAGATAACTGGATCAGTAAAACTGGCTCCAAACGATTTTATATAGGCACTAGCTTTTACTCGTGGCTTCATCCGTTTTAGTGAAGATTACCATAAATTTGAAGAGACTCGGGAATTAAGTGTTCATTTATTCTTAACTTTAATTAACTTAGTTTTGAGTATGACGGTTAAAGGATATAGGAGTAGGCGAAGACCGAAAAGGTGTGAATGAATTCTGTGAAAAATTACAATTCAAAAAGGTGTGAATACTGAGATAACTTCTGACAGACTATACAGGTGTATACACGTAAAGGAATGACATTTAAAATTTAATGTTGAATTAAGAGGATGTTTATTTCTTTTGATAAATTATTGTGCCAAATTTCACACTTGCAATCTTTTTGACCGGTATTTATACCTTCAAAGATTTAATAAGTAAAGATCGCTTCTTCTTTAGAGCCTTAATGACAAAATGCAACTACATTTCAAATTTCATGTATCTACGTGGTAGTTTCGGCTGTGTGTTGAATCAATCAACCAGCTTTTTTATGTAGAAAATTTATTAATTGGTGTACAAATGTACCAAAATTATAATAAAAATTAATTATGTAATAATAATATCGGCCTTTACAAGGCCTACTTCAAAGGCTACTTGTTTAATAAGGCCTAAAGAAGCTATGAGCATTATTATCATACTAGCTTACGACGTACTGTAAAAATAATCTCTGACGTCCATATCAACATTTCACAATCCCAAGGGATTATAGTAAATGGAAAATAAATAATATTTGGTAAGTAGTTAAGTTCGGGAGCGCTGGGATTGTATTTTTAAAAACTAATAGTCGATTTTAGACCTTTATTACTATAATGTCGATTTTAGGCAAAGAATTATACTTAAAACTAACTTGGTCGATTTTGAGACTTCTAAAACTATGTCTTAAACTTACGAGAGACGATGCTAGACTCTCCCGAGAAACCTTAACTTGTTTCTCACATCGGTTATTGGTGTATGCTGACCTAGCGTCTAGCTCCCGTCCTGTTCGGAGAACACTAGGTAAGCTTAACGGAGTTTAGGCACGTGTATGAAGTCTGTGGGAATATAACTAAGTTGTTCAGTAAAACAAACAAGATACAAAATAATTTTTAAAGAGCGAAAAAAATCCCATGTTAGATGTTTGAGGTAAGTATCGTCATTTAGCCACGGTTGAACGGTCTCGAAATAAAAAAATCTTAAATGATTTTAGGTCATACTGTAACGTTTTAAACAATACCCAAGTCCAAAACGTCAATTCCATATATATCGGATTGCCTGATATATACACATTTCTATTTACCTTTTTTATAACATATTTTCTTTTCACAAAATCCAATTAACAGAAACCAAATAGAAGATTCACTTTAAAAAAAATTGGACCGTATTTGTAAGGCAGCAGATAATAGCTCTGAATAGGTGATACTATTTATCTATCGTTAGGTAGACAAAGAATAAGACCCCAAGAAGGGCTGAGGGTACGGCCGTAACAACACGCAAAACTTAGCCGAATCCCAATTGGCAATACGAAGAACTAAAACATGTTGTACCGACCCTACTTAGGTAGGACAAGGGCAATAAGATAACGTATTGTAAAACCTTTACTACGCTTATCTATTCTAATGTTAACATATTGATGTGTCGGTTACAGAAAATGCAAATGAACAAGTACTGATGAAGATTGCTTACATGTCTAGTTGGGTTAAAGGCGACAATTTTTATGTTTTATCCGAACTCTTACTTTTAAAAAGTTTGATCACAAAAGAGTGTCTTACCCTTGTTCACAGGTGGATATCAAATTTACAGTGACACAGTGCGGTACTCGCGCGATACAGTGACACAAAATCTTACATCACTGCGACAACATTACACATATCACCTCCACACACGTACACGCATACATGCTTACACATGAAAGTGGGAGGGTTTTATTGTTTTTTTCCCTTATCGAACTGAAACGGCTTAGAAAATTATCCGACACGAAATATATATGAGTTGTTGAGGTATGTATGCTTGATTGTATATATGGTTCAGCAACTCATTTATATATATGAATAGTAAGCTTAGGTTAGCTCATATAGGTTGCGCATTGCACGTATCAGGCAACAGCCCAAGCCGAGGTGTTTTATTTATTTAATCGTATGGCTAAAATGGAGTAATCAGTTAAATTGTACTACTATAATTGGAGGTTTAATGCTTTCAGCCATTTTAGGGCACCGTCAGTAAGAACGATCAGGTCATCAGGGGAGCCATTATTTATTTATTTATTTAAGGTCCACAAAACTGAGCTCAGTGAACATAAATGGACACGAACTCTACTAAAGGTGAACACGACATGTATAAATTAACAAGCCAATTATATGTTATTAAAAGTAAAATTAAATTAAATTAAATTAAATATTTAGATAAATTATTTTTCTAGTAGAGGCCAAAGAAACATTAAAAAATATATCAAATTTAAAACGTAAACTATTACAAAATGAAAGCATACGATATAAAGGGCAATGTTGACCAACATTAGATTTAGCTAAAGGGAGATGAAATGTTTGCCGGTTCAATAAACGACTTCCTATACGTGGGACACTCATTATATTTCCTTAGCGGGCATTGCTCTATGATGTGTGCTATAGATAGGATATCTGCCCCGCAGTCACAACGTGTCGAATCAACCCACTCACACCGGTATTAAACTGTGCAGACCGTCCGTGACCAGTACCCAATTTGTTTAACTTGCACCATTCATCTCGGGTGCAATTTTATGCCTTTTAATTTAACGCACGGGTCGATGTCGCATCTTGCCTCACCCAAGTTTGATGCTTTGTAGGTTTTTCGCCATTCGCTCCATATGCTGGAATCCCTATTACCTATTTCCGCAGCAATTTTGTAAGCTGGTCATCAGGATTTTAGTATATGGTGTGGGGGTTTAAAGAACTCACCGCCGTGCACCCTTGAGCTAGTTGTCAAATAAATTCGGCTGAGTGCCGTATGCGCTCGCCTTAGTAGTCCGGTGAAGTTGTTAAGACCTTGCTGGGCCAATAGCGTAGTCAGATCGAGAAAAAAAAATTCAAATTTAAATGTTGTCTAACTCTTGACTAGGTTGACAGTTCTTATTTCATTGTTGTAAACAAAATGCCTATAATACAAATAAACCATTGCATTCCTATTTGCCAGCGAAAAACGTTTCGCAATAATTTATGAACTTCCTGGGTATAATTAATTTGGAAGCGATAAACAAATTACACAATTTTAGAGGTTCATAAGTAAATTATAACTACTATATGACACTATTGACATTTGACAACGTATTTGACAATTTATTATTCTTACGTTATGCTGTTATACACTTTGACGTAATAAATTAATTTTTTAAATCTTTTATTTTAACAATTCATTTTTTTTAAACTAAAATGTCACAATAATAATGACAAATGTATTCTACTATACAAGTCGTAATAGTAACCTTGTATTCGAACGAGACAACATACCCTTATACAAGTTATATCTGACGAGCTCAAGCTGCATCTCGAAATAACGTAGTTGGCTGGCAGCCATTCGATTTGTTTTCTGCAGATTAAAACTTTGGCTTACGTTGTATACGTGAGCCCTGTTGATTTAAAGCAGCAATATATCATCAGGCTGTTATCCATTTATTATGGTACGTAGAAGTTTTTATACTGACAAAGGCGTGAATTATGTTTACACAAGAAAATCGAACGCCACATCGAAATATTTCAATTTTGTCATGGAAAGCAGTAGTGTGAGTAATGCATATTTTAGTTAACTTAATGTACTTCTAATGCATTTTATATAAAATAAATAGCTTTCTGCACTTCTCCGTCATGTAAACTTTAACTATGCCAAATTTCAAGTTCGCCTGTTCACGGGAAAACGGTTAAAAAGGGATACAAAGTTTTTGCTTCACGTATTAATATATAGATGTGCATTACCGTATCTACTTTATCTCGCACTAAGTCGCGTCATCATTGAAATTACAATAACTTTTCATAGTGTGAACCAAGTCTAATGAAACAAAGACTAAATGTTATTCAGGGATATACTTTATGATTTTCTTGGTTTTGTCGTGAAAGCAGTATATTATCAGTGATGCATGTTCACACAAAGAGATAGACAGACATTTCTAAAATCATTTTGCTAATGGAAAGCATTGTGCTGCAACCATATCATGATGGTTATTACCTGCTTAGTATGGCTATGATCCCTATCCTCAAAATCTAGGGTTAAATAAAAAGATTCATTGGTGACACTTCGGATATACTTCGTCGTAAAGGATTTAATTTTTGACGTCTTCGATTAAATAACACAACTTATTAAAAAAAGTTTACGAATAATATAAAGTCCAAAATTTTCACGATTCTCTGTAAAATGCAAACCACAAAACTTTCATTTCCTTGCTCAGTCACGGTTATTACTTGAAAGGGGAAATTGGGGTTTCAATAATTTTTCATTTCAAGTTTAAATTTAGCAGGTTACATAACTTTGTAATTTAAACTTGGAATTTTGTCCATTCGTTTTTTTATTATTTTGTAAGATGTGACTGGAGGTATAAGGCGCCGAAAAGAACTATACATTGATTGGGTACAACAGAGTAATATACACATATTACTTAAAAGAGAATGAAGCATCCTATAAAAGAGTTACTATTTGTAAGTTCATTTAAAGATATGGAAAATCCTCACTTCCTAAGTACTGCATTCTTCCTAAAATCCTCCTCCTCCCTCGAAAAGGTCGGCCTGTACTCACACATTAAAAAATTATACATTTAAAAAATCCCATTAAATCCACGGAAAAGAGCCATGCTATGCAAAATGATTTAAATCTTGCTTTTTCCATCTCATTTAATATTACGACCGTCATTAAAATTTTGCTATTCGGGTACGTGTTTTCGTGATAAATTACAATTTACGACCTTTTAGACATTTTAAATTTCTGTTATAATTATTTATTGTAATCAGGGTAACGAATTTTAATAAAATAAAAATTAACTACATTTTGGAATATCGCTTAGATTTGTTCGTGAATTACACCATTACAACGGCAATTATATACATTTATAAGTACTAACTGAAATTTCATCCACACCACCTCGATGAGTGGAGATCTTCTACGGTGAAGAACTCAAGGTCATTTCTGCCTTGTCCTTCGACCCTGTAGAATCAACCTCCCAGCGGCGGTGTTTCCAAACCATTACGAGATACAAGTCTTTAAGGAAAGAACGTACACTTCTTTAACCGGTAACCTACTTGCGACTCCTCTGGTGTTGTTAGTGTCTATAGACAGCGGTGCTCACTTACCATCAATTGACCTGTTCGTTTGCTACCTATAATATATATAAAAAACTTAATAGCCCATTTTTTGTTACATCCCATTATGAAATAATAAATATTAAATGTTATACGTAATAAATATTAATGAAAAAAAAGAAATTATGAAATAATTTTGCATACTTGTCTTAAAAATAAGATTTCATTGTCGTAAATATCATTTTATCGCACGTCCGCAAGCAACAACGACTCGATATTCAATGTTAAAAATTTAGCGGTTATACCGTCGCGTTTTTATCCACGCGTTTCAATTCTACCCACATTTAACTTTTATTATACTAGTTATGCTTGCGGCTGTGCATGGGTTTATTATTAATGATAAAAAAATATTATTAGTGTTGTAGAGAGCTGGGTTATAGGGATATCAATATATTTTTGTGACAAGCAATTAAACGGTAGAGAAGGTGACATGCTACACCGCAATATTTGTAAGTTGTAAAGCCATGCTGAAGTTATAACTGGTCTCACCATGAATGGGTCGGCTCGCCCAAGGTAGTACAACCTTCTCACAAAAACACCGACGTGAATGCTTGCATTGTTGCGTTTCGTTCGGTCAGTGAGTGCGCCAGTGGCCCACCTCCCTCTCTCCCTTCTCTCATTCCCTCCCACTCTCCTCTCCCCCTTACCCACAACACAGGCTGGCAACGCTCTTACGACTCCTTTGGTGTCGCTGGTGTCTATGAACGGTGGTGATTACTTAACATCAGATTACCCAATTGTTCTTTTGCCTCCTGTGATATAAAAGAAATAGTAGAAGAGGTTTATAGTAAAATTTATAGAATTTTATCCATAGCCTTAAAACTTTCTCCAAGAGAATAAGTACACACTGGAATACCCAATTTCGATTTAAGGCAAACGCTTGGGAAACTTGATAAAACACCCGAAACTTTTCAATGACTTTCAATAAACTTTTTTCCAATGAGTCGAAGTTTTCTCGTAACTTGACCAATTTTAAATTCTATTACTTACCGTTTTATTCACCGCTATTTTATTTTTGGTAAGTAGTAATATGGAATTTATTCTTTTTGAGTAATTTTTGAAAGAACCCACTGTCATAGAAATGTATAAAATTATCATATAGAGATAAAGTTTGGAGTTTGTGACATTGTAGGAGGTAATCTCAGGAACTACCTGTTCGATTTGAAAAAATATTTCAATATAATATAGCTCATTTATCGAGGATGGTTATAGGCTATATAACATCACGCTACGACCAGTAGGAGCGGAGCACCAATGAATAATGTTTAAAAATCGTGGTTTTTTTTCCTCTTGAGAGCTTCCGCTGCGTGTTAGCCAAAGTATATATTTCACGCGAACGAAGTCCCAGGCAGAGGCTAATGTTTTCATAAACATGAAGTAACCACTTACCTTCATAAACATTTGATGTAATCGAGGGCCGATTACATGGTGGGCCCTTTATTGCGTCAGCTATTTTTATAGCACCCATATATATTACAAGAATGTCATAATTTAATAGCCGGGGAAATCGGTTTTCGCGTAATAAATCAGCCTCGTCCAAACATTTTTATGCTTGAATAAGTATTTTTTACGTTTGACCCTTTTATGATTATACTTCAGGTTGTGGGATAAATCGTTCAGTTTATTTTGCGCCTAATACATTATATTATAGGTATAATATGAAACATTAAGCACTTAAATAGAATGCAAACACTTTTTTTTTTATTGACGCACGACAAAGTGACTGCACTATGCCTGATGGTAAGCATAGTACAATCCAAAAACATCGGCAACCACCGAGAGACAGATTATCCATCGCCGGTCGCCGCTGTCATGCCGGCCATAATGGCGAAAGTCACCCGGTACTGGATATGCACAGGCTGATCCCGAAACGCGACGCGCAGAAGCGAATCACTATGTCGGGCTTTTTCGCCATATACTTGGTGGTTGCGACCCAGTCGGGCTGTAAAACCCTACCACCCCGCTATCGCCATTGCCTCGTTCGTTGATCAGCAGGGTGCACCACGTGCAGGTGAGGTTGGCTTGGGTGTCTCAAGTGTTAAAACGTTACTCGACACCCTTACACTTTTCTATCGTTCGTTATGTACAAGTATCGCCCTTACAAGTCTTTCTTTATTTGTAGTATCTCATCTGTATATCAAGATAACAATTGTTAAAAATAACGTATACTCCATTTAATTTTACACGATTGAACGACGCACTTCCTAAAATGTCTAAATTACTTGACTTTCATTGGTTTACCCTTTTGTCTATACAATGGTACACTCAAAGTAACACGTACTTTAAGGACCGAAAAACAATCCTTGATTATTAATATACAGTACTTTATAAGTTGCCGAAATTAGAAGAAGACTTACGAATGAAGAAATTCTGGATACAGTACGGAAAACTGAAGAACAACAAGAGGATGAAAAAGACGAGATTGATGTTTCTAAGCTTCCACCAAACTTTAAGCAAGCAATCGATGCAGCGAAATTAGGAACATAATTTTTGTATAAGCAATTTCAGCCCACAGTATCACAAGATATGAAAAAAATAGATTAAAATACTGGAACAGCAAACAACCTCCGACGAACATAAGATGCTATAAAAGCGTTTTAATAGTATCAATATTAATGTCTGTTGTTTGTAAAGTTTATACTGTATTTTTTTCCTTTATCCTCTTCTTTATTAAAAGTATATTGTTAAATTATTGCAGCTTATCGCGTCAGGAATGACATTTTGTAAGAATGGGCCAAAGATCATTTTGAATTAAATCGAGGCATATAAACAGGCATATATACTCTATCACAGAATGAACAAAAAACAGTGCTGACAGAACTAAATGTATCGTCACATAATAAGAATGTAAATGCAATGTTTCTTCTTTAGTGAAAAAAAAATTTTGTAGGAGTTTTGTAATAAGTAATAAATTACATTTCAATCAATTATAGAAATGTCTGCTGTTTGTTTCATGATAAAACCTTCGAGAATATCATAAAGCATATCTTCGAATATTTAGTCTTTGTTTTACTAAAGCCAGTTCGGTCTATCAAAAACTATTGTAATTTTAACGACGACACGACTTAAATATGAGAGAAAGGTAGGTAACTGCTTGCAGCCCATTAAGCCCATGGGCTTAATACATGCAGATGACTTTGTTAATCGCTGTTTTTATATAAGCTTTCACGCGGATTAAGTCACGGGTACCGATAGTTCTTTAACATAGTACTAACTGACAGAAAAGATATCCATAGACATTACATTTGAAGTATTCTTAATTAAAACCCATCCGCAAACACATTACCGCGTCCCTGAAAATCCTCTAAATTCTCAAACAAATTTTCACTTAACACTAGGTATGATTACGGACGTCAGGTAACTTACACAGAGTGAAAAAAGCAAATTCCCAAAAGACTGTGTAATGATGTTTTGGGTAGAAAAGCGCGGGCGTACCGAGCGGTATTTGGCAAAGTCATCCAATTATTGTTGGAATTTCTCGTAGTTGTCGGGCGGCGGTAGGTTAACCAAGGGATTTTGTTTTGTCCCGATTATATATATGATTTTAAATTGATTTCATTATTTCCTAAGTTATGTAAGTTTTAACTAAAAACTCTTAATATTCCATGGAAGTGTTTATTAGGTTATAAAAAAAGTAGATAATTTTTTTATTTTATTTTTGATGTCAATGTGGTTGAAATCCTTAAGTAGGCAATAGTTATATGGTTTACCCTATTTCATATTTAACATTTTACGAAGGTTTCAGGTACACTAGTCACAGTCACACATCTCAAATCAAATCAAAAATACTTTATTCAGTTTAGGCCCTAATAAGGCGCTTATGAACGTCGAAAACTACCACCGGTTCGGAAAACAACCCAACCATCGAGAAGAACCGGCAAGAAATTCGCTCGGGTACATTTTTTTTACATATATTTCCAATACATCATACAATAGCTTATAGTGGATGCACAGAGAGGAGTCAATTCCAGACATCACTACAGTTCACATACTGATCCCCTGTATAATATCCTTTTGACACTAAAACCCGCTTGACGTGGCGTTTAAATTTGCAGTCCGGCAAATCGGTAATATGTTTTGGGACTTTATTGTAGAACCTAACACTATTACCTAAGAAACTATTACTGGTTTTGCTAAGTCTGAAACATGGAACGAAAACACCGTCTGAATGATTATTATTTAATACTAGTTTTGCTTACTTCATACGCGTGTAACTTAATGCAAAAAAAACAGTAACTAACAAAATTATCGGAATGTATTAAGTTCATTTACTGAATATATACTTTTCTATCATACTTAAGTGTTGTCGTCATTAAAATTATAATAACTTTTAATAGAGTGAACCGATTTTAATGAAACCAAGACTAAATGTTACTCGAAAATATGCTTTATGATTCAGTTAAGGTTTTATTGTGAACGCAATATTTTAGCAGTGATGCGTGTTTAAAAAAAAAACAAACACCGACAGACATTTCTAAAAATGATTGAAATGTATTTTATTACTATATTTTTTTTTCATAAAAATGTAGAGACACTCTTTTATATGTATAGATTCCATACTATAATACGCAGATAGAAATTAAAAGTTATATTGTAATATCTTGTGTACTTTTGAATTCCAATTATCATTACCGTTTTCTAAATATTAAATTGAGATTAAAAACACGATACTATCACGCGATAATACTCTAAATTCGAAAATGTTCACTTAAAAGCCTATGATCAAAAAAAAATTGAGCCATCACGGGACGCCTGGCAGATTACAACAGGAATCAGTTATGGCACAATGAAAACATAAAACTAAAAAAATTACAAATTACTTCCATAAAAAAATGACTGTTAATCTATTTAATTACATAAATATTCATTTTTATTATACAAATATTCAACTAGGCGCAGGCGGTGTGTTTGGCAACATTTATGAAAAGACGCTAGATCGTCGGTGCGTGCCGCATAACACTAGTAGAACAAGTGGCCTACAAGATAGGGTTGTTTTTGAGTATTCCGCTAATAGTGCAATGTTCGTGTTTTGCGTCGCCACGCCAACAATCAGGTTTACCCTCTACCTATAAATGTTTCGCATCAAAAGTTTCACTTGCATCGTGGTTTCATAAAACCACACAATATTTTTTTCTTTATATTCTGCCTTTATTTATACACTTGCCTTTATTTATACTCTTCAAGTCTTCAATCTTATATGATATATTGGTATTATATTGACTACATGGTCACACTACTGGTGAGTCGTAACAGTGAACCATCCAATGTATTGGTATTTTCAAAACTATTTACGGGCCGTTTACATTTGATCTGTTTACCTTTGTACCTTCATAAATGCCTTCATATAATGTAAACTGTTCCTACTGGATCATTCAAGCTTTTTTTTTCTCGAACTGACTACGCTATTGACCTGGCAAGGTCTTTACAGCTTCACCGGACTACAAGGATCATTCAAGCTATGTTTACAGATGTTTAAAAAAATTGAATTGTTTATCAGGATATTCTCATCTCATCTCATCTCCACACATATTTCCGTTTTCTACTTGCGTTAATGATTGTCGATAAGCAACTTGGTTAGTCCCTCTTGTTATAGAACAAACGACAAAACCCTAATGACGTCCTAGTAAAACACTTAAAGCCATATTGCATTAAAAACTACTTCATAATTTCTTATATTACAGAAGACGTTCCATGAAAATGTTCTTCTACTTTTCGAGGTAAAAGATTCTGTGTGTCGCTTCGAGGTTCTATTTTTATTCTTTCATATTTTATATGGGAACAATGATAACCCCTCATCCATAAAAGTATTATGTTTACCTTATCCGTTCTAAGGTAAATAGACACAGCGGGAAATCATATTCTTTCTACCTTAGCTTCAAAGATCCTATATCCCTCAAACCTTCCGGCTATACCTCGGCCTTACGTTGTAATGAAATTTCATCTAATAAGAAACTATCTGTTTGTCTGTCCTTAATAATAAAATCCACAGGATTTTATACGGTTTATAATATTTCCATTATATACTTTATGGATTTTATCATTGTTTAGTTAGGTTAGGTTGGCGACAAGTCGAGGCTGGTAGCTAGCTAGACGAACTTAGGAAAAGCCCTAAAATTGTTTCTATATCATAAGAAGTAAACGAACAGGGTCACCTGATGTTACGTGATTAAGGGGGAGAGGAACGGAAGAGGGTAAGGGTATGGAAGGAGAGGTCGTACATGGGCCTCCGGCTCTCTCGTTGACCGAATGAAATGCAACAATGAAAGCGCTGTTACTTGACGTCGTTGTGTCTGTGGGTCGGGTGGTAGTACTCCGAGCGAGATGACCCGTTTATGCGGAAACCAGGTTATAGCTTCAGCGTAATTCTACTACTGCTAAACCTCAATTAAAATTTATATATTGGAAATTAAAGAAATTAGGTTATGTTCAAAACTCCTTATATTTATACTATTCACAGATAGGTAATGATTTAGCGAAAGACTTCTTCAATAATTGCATTCTGGATAATGTAGTCGTTGCTTTGTAAGAACAACAAGACGTTTCAACAGTACAGGAACATTGCCTTTTTAAGTGCGTTTTGTAGTATTCTTTGTAGTTTTCCTTCTTTGTATTTCTTTCTAGTTCTTTATAGTTTTGTAGTATCTTAGGATGTCTTGTAAAACGTAGTTCAACTTAATTTCCTCCTGCAACTTTCGTAATACAACCTCATGCGAGTATTGAAGTTTGCCTTTATATTAACTCCGTTTTTATGTGGATGAAAATATATGTAAAATGAGATTTGTACGGTATCGAAAAGCTATCAAAACATCTCTCTGCCGATATATTCTTTCTTATAACATGAATTCCTTCGAATATTACATGAAGATTTATATGGAGGTAAACATGACAGCATTCAATCTTCAAGTTATGATTGACGAGTGTCTTCTTCACCGTAAGATCATTGAAGGATTCGAATATATAGTATTCGTACCGACCTATACTAAGCCATCACCTGGTCTATACTAATCTGTACCTATAGTTAATATTATAAAGCTAAAAAATTTGTTTGGTTGAACGCACTTAACTCCGGAGCTAATGGTCTGGTTTGAAAAATTATTTCAGTGTTAGATAGCTCATATATCGAGACAAGCTATAGGCTGTATGTTATCACGCTAACAGCAACAGAAGTGTAGCATCAATGAAGAATGTTTCAAAAGCGAGTTTTTTTTCTTTTTGAGAGCTTCCACTTAGTGTTAGCGTTAGCCCAAAGTAACTATTCTACTTAGACGAACTCGTGGGTACATTTAATAAATCTGTTAAGACCAATTCTGTGATTTTAAAATAAAAAAATATAAAATCAAAGGCATCGACGGGTCGCAACGCTCTAGTTTTTAATAAAGGTCCCCAACTCACATGCAAGATCACGTCCTTTCATCGTCAGTGTACACTCTTTGCTTTATTAGGACAACCAATCTTTGCCTCCTCTCCACCGCCCACAGTACCTCCAATAATTGGACAGGTATTACCGTAAGCTTGTCTACTTTAAATTAAAGTAACGTAGCTTTATAAATTTAATATTTTTCTAAAGAAAACTAACGGTGTCGTTACGGTTAGGTTTGGCAAAGTATATAAGTAATTAGCAATTAAATAAATATGCCTATACTTACAGTATATAGGTATCTACTGTCCCAAGCTTAGTGGCTCGTTTGGGATAAGATTCGTTGTCAAATCTCAGAAAGAGTTTAATAGAATTGTAAACCGTAAATATAAATTAAAGTGAATTATTAATTGCGTATCACGCTTTTTTGAATAATCTACTATTTTTTTAATATATCATAGGAGGCAAATGAACAGGCGGTTCATCTGATGTTAAGTGATCACCGCTGTTCATAGATACTAGCAACACCGGGAGAGTCTCAAGTACGTTGCCAACCTGTGTTTAGGAGAATTGGGAGTAGAAGAATGCGAGGTGAAAACGAGAGGAGGAAGAATGAGGGGGAGAATGAGGTGGCCCTCCGGCTATTTTACTGACCGAACGAAACGCAACAATGCGAGCACTTCAAGTCGGTGTATCTGTGAGTCGGGTGTTACTACTCCAGGCGAGCCGACCTGTTCATGTTAAAACCGGTAATAGCTTCAGCGTGGCTCTACTAGGGTTTTAGAAAAGTTTTGAAAATTAGTGTTATACATTAGCTTGTGTACAAACAATTCTACTTAGTATCACTATTATTACTCTATAGATGACGCTGAATTACAGTTTGTACAATCGCGGTGTCAAGATTGTTTCTCGATTAATAACTTCTCGATGAATTAGTGAATAAATTGTGTTGCTATGACAAAAGTATTTTATTTTATACTAGCCTCTGCCCGCGACTTCGTTCGCGTGGAATAGATACACTAACACGCAGCAGTTCTCAAAAGGAAGAAACATCCCGATTTTGAATCATTTTTCATCTGTGCTCCGCTCCTATTGATCTTAGCGTGATGATATATAGCCTATAACCATTCTCGATGAATGAGCTATATAACATTGAAAGAATAATTCAAATCGGACCAGTAGTTCCTGAGATTACCCCCTACAACGCCACAACATCACAACGTCACAAACTCACAAACTTTACCTCTTTATAATATTAGTATAGATGGAATATGGGCGATAGTAGCAAATACTTGTTATAATTTACAATAATAAATTACAAACGAATTCAAACATAGATTAGTTTGTTCCGTTCAACCGAAAAATTAATTATTCCCTCGCAATTCACGACAAAAGATATTTTTCTTCGAAAATTATTTTATTAGTTCAATACAAAAACGGAATCATTTGTAAAAGTATGGAGTAATAATCTCAAGTCAATGTAATTCACTAGAACGGAAACCTAAATAATGACAATGGAATTATTATGACAACTCAATTGCTAAATCGAGAGAAAATTGACGTCACCGTTTTGTATAATTTGAATTTCATATCGTTTGAAGTACAGTCATGAGAAAAATAACAAATTATTATATATTTTATTTTATGACGCTTTCTTCGCAATTATAGTTTCACAGTAAAAATCGAGAAATTGGCAGTAAGCAAGCAAGTACCGCTAACTTAAATAATTCTTCACGTAATATAGGAAGCTGCCTATATTTTAGCACGAAAACTTCACAGTCGGGGAAATGTATGAAATATGGCACTTTTTAATTACAATTAATTATTGACAATACGGTACATACCACTAGCCCGTGGATCTAATCCAATGGTATGTGTTATTATTAAAGGATAGATAGTAAATTAATAATCTCAGAATACACCACGCAAAATGTAGAATACGCTCAGGGAAGCAACACATTTAAAGCAACGCAATTACACATTTAAAGTTGCTAAAAATATCTCCATCATGGACGTTCAAGACATCGAGGAGTTATTTTCATAATTTTCTTAGTTTATTTAATGAAATTAAACTTACAGTATGGCAGTAAACCATTTTTCGGTTTTACACAAATCACACTTAAATCCAATATTTATGAAACAATATTATAGAAACTTAATTATCCTTTTTTGTAACATCATAAATATACATTAATGATAGTCAAAGCAAATATTAAAATATGGATGCATATTTTGCTGATTTAAAAGACTACTGTCGTCTTAACTCAAAAAAGAAAAGGCTGCAACTTTGAAACTTTTTTCTATCTCAATGTACCATGATCGTCCGATATGCAAATAAATAAAGACCAAATTGCTACCGTTCCCGACAGCATTCAAGACATATGTCACTGAAAAATCAATTAAGGAAAAACATTTTACTTTTTCCCCTCCATGTAACTTCTTACGTTCGTACGTTACTCATTAGGTTTGCTTCCAGACAATTTACGACAAACAAGTTACACGATTTAAAATGTTATTCATATCTCTTCATGTTAAGTTCTAAATGTAAATTCTTCTTCTTTATTTTTTTTTTTAAACGAAGAGTGTTTAGTAGCAAATTGTTATTACTTCATACAAAATATTCAGGAGTTTTCAGAGAGATCTTGGAACGTCATGTATTTTATATTTTATCCATTACCTTGTGTTATTTGAACCTATATTTGTATTAATTACGTAATATAGTTTGGTTATTGTGCACAAGTGCGTGAAAAATATACCACGGATCATGGATTCTAACTTGCCATAAAAACTTTCTCGAAAGTACTAACATGAGGGCCACCATCTTGTTAGAACATTGGAAAGGTTGCCAAAAAGTGTAAAACACAAGCTACAAGCAAATTAGTTGCCAGAATAAAAAAAAAACACTCTTTAAAACCATCTATGTGTGTGACATTTTACAGAATATACGGTTGAGGCGGTTGCGATATCGTCGAATAATATTATAGTTTAATAATGCATTTTGTCGTCATATTATTGACTTTGTTAAATATATGCCCAGTTGGTAGTATTCCCATCAGATTCTATATAAATTACTTCAAATATAGAGGAGTCAGTACCGTATGTTTGTTAAACTGCGAATCACGAAATATGTGTAAGTATCATTTAATTAAATGTGACCCGAAGGTAGTTCACCGGTATCCTTAGATCAGATATAGATCAGGAATCTAAATCAATATAGAAATTAATGAGATTTTTTTTTCTATAATTTTGCCAATTATTTATTTTATATTTTTATCCTTCCCAATTACTAAGTGTATATGAAAATTATTTATTTCCTAAGTTGTTTATAGTAACTGTGAAGTCGTAATGTTATAATTAAAATCTAGTAATTAAATAGAAATAATTATATTCGTTTTATGTAGTTAAATGATTAATAAAACGTGATGACTTTCACTAGCTCAATATTAGATATACACAGGCCGCTATACTACGCTATGCTAGTTTGATGCATGCCCCGTAAGAACAATATAGTCGGCCATGCTGTAGCATATCCTGTCAAATATATCACTCGACGCGCCTAAAGTAGCTTTTACTACAAATGTCAGACAAAATGCACTAAGTATTTTAAGTAATCATAAGATGCCTCAAAGACCATATGAAAATTTCAGGGAGCAAACGTCTCGTAAGGGACGCATCCAATAATTCAATAGCAGTTTCGAATGTCAACATTGACACAAAAAATATTGAAAAAATGAATAAATGTCTTGAACAGAGACTATCGCCTATTGGAGTCATATTAGATTGGAATTGTAAAAAATCGAAAGATGCCTTGTATTATGTAAGTTTATTCAGATTGATACTGCTATATTCAGAACGGCTAAAAACATTGACCAGAATTATAGCTCTAATTCAAGGTAGTCCGGTGAAGCTGTTAAGACCTTGCTAGGACAATAGCGTAGTCAGATCGAGAAAAAAAAATCTAATTCAAGTAATAAAAACATATTACAGGCTTCTGAAAATATGTTCTTAAATACAGTGCGTAAATGGATTATCATTAATGAATTGGAAGATCATTTTAATAAAACCGAAACTAAATCAGATATAAATGATAAAAGAAATATGGTAGCTTATGATATTTATGATGTGCTTGCAAATCTTAACATAAGCGTCGATGCGGATATCATGGTAGCTATGAAAAAAGGCAAGTTTTTCCAATGACTATCATAAAAACCGTAATAAATAATCCGAAATGCATTTTAAATTATTTTTTACCATAATAAATTAATTAATGTTTTGTCTTGAAGACAGAAATTCAATTTAGCTTATACTTTACACAAAAAATGTTGTTCTTAAAGCACCTTTTAGTATACAAAAAAAAATTTTTTTAATTGTAATACATACAATCCTCTATGCTTATTTATTATTTTTTAAACTGTAATTAATTAATTCAATTTGTCTAGTTGCTATTTTCAGAGTCCGTTGAATATTCCTTGCAAGACGTCTACAATTATGGTAAGATTCAAGGCGGTAAATTAATAGTGAATGAAGTTGGCATTTGGAGTCCTCTTACGGGTACGTTATGAACAAGTCCTTTTAAGAATTTAAT
This sequence comes from Antheraea mylitta, assembly GCA_014332785.1. Taxonomy (NCBI): domain Eukaryota; kingdom Metazoa; phylum Arthropoda; class Insecta; order Lepidoptera; family Saturniidae; genus Antheraea; species Antheraea mylitta. The sequence continues at coordinate 509,400 of JACEII010000009.1, read as the reverse complement.
GAAATTAAATTCATTACTTATAATTGGAACATCAACTAATCAAAGCAAAGGTGCTCAAGATTTTATTTTGTAAATAATAAAGTTTCCTTTGTTCTTTTAAATTCTCTAGTGAATTGATATAATCTGTATTTTTAATAATAGGTCTGGATTTGAATATAAATAAATTTAAATATTATCGACGTTGGGATTTCCAACAATGCTCAATGCGTTTGATCGCAGTGGTAAGTATACTATAAAAAATTAATTGCAATTGTTAGTGCTATAGTGACTTTTATTGGTGTTATTCACTTCTGTCTTAGGCTATGCTTCATTTTTTATTATTACTATTAGTTAACATAAAAAGTAATAACAAATAGTTTACATTTTCTATTGTTACATGTAAGCAAAGTAAAAAAAAGCTCAAGGATTTCCAGAATCTTATTATCATTCAAACATTATTATTATTATTGCTAATATTTCAAAGAGTTTAAATAAACATACAATTAATCATTCATATACGTACTTGGAAAGTAACACTAAAATTCATAAAAAGACTATTTCAGATATCTCCTTTACCTGACAAATTTGATTCTAAAATATTAACTGATCGATCTCCAAATCCAAACGTAGCTACTATAACAAAAACAGCTGCAATAATAATACATGAGGTTGCAGAAATTCATAACTTTAGGTAAGCTCAACAATGAACACAAAACCAATTTGAAGATTTTTTACTATTCACAGTGTAATTTACTTCATTAAAAACAAAAATTCTTTATAGATTCATCTATACAATAACAGATAGATGGATAAGTGACTTTAAGAGGAACAGTTCCAGGGTATGTAGATAATCTTAACTAATATTATGAATATTAATGTGTTTTTTTTTTAACTTTATTTTTGGCAATCAATCCTTCAGATTATTACTGCCATTATCGAGTAATCAATAGTATTACAAGCGCCGTATGATCATTACAATATCAAGCGTCGTGTCAATCAATATTCTAACAAGATGGTGGGTCTCTTGTTAGAACCCTCCAGGGAGTTTTTGTGACACCTCAGAATTTCATGCTCCGTGGTATTATTTTCCATTCACTTCACTTATGCATAATAAACTAACCATATTACATAAAAAAAACCACCAACTTTACACAATATAGAGTCAAGTAACACAAGATTATGAATAAAATATAAAATCCACTACATGACAGACTGAAATCCCGCCAAAAACTCCTATTAATGTGTTATTTGTTACAATTTGCATACAAGTTGATACAAGAGGAGATAGGTTACCTTGTCCAGATAAAAATACTATTTCCCAGAGAACGGTCAATTCCATATTTACGCGAGATAAGATAGATTAAAAACTTTTATTTTTTTTTACAAAATATTGACAATATAATAAACATTTGGACGATATTATGATTTGCGGTTATACTTCTAAAGAGCGTAAAACTAGAAATAAAGTATAGAATGTATATATAATTCATCCATCTATCAATATAATCTGTGTATTTACGCCTAATTATTCTAGACAAATAACTAAGCTAAATAATGAACCTATTTGTACTGTTAAAACGACGTTTCTTTTTAACTCCGAATTTTGTTTTATTAATCTCAAAAGTATTTTATTGTTATAAGTATGAAAATATATGTTTTTTATCTCCATTCTTTTTTTTTATAATATCAAAGGAGGCAAACGAACTGGTGGGTCACGTGATGTTAAGTGATCACCACCGTCCATAGACACTAGCGACATTAGGGACGTCACAAATGCGTTGCCAGCTTGTATATGGGAGAATGGGGAGGGGAAGGTAAGGGAAAGCAGGATAGAGGAAGGGACGTGGGCCTCCGGCTCTCTCACTGACCGAACGAAACACAACAATGCAAGCACTGTTATTTCACGTCGGTTATCTGTGAGAGGGGTGGTACTACCCCGGAGGACCCGACCCATTCATGCTGAAACCAAAAATAGCTTCAGCGGGGCTCTACCACCTACGAACCTTCTTTAAGCGAATACTCTTTTAGGTTGGATTTATTAATATTTATTTTATCTTCAAGGTGGTTGCAAATTCATTGTACTTCAGAGAACAGGATATTTCACCAATTATCAGACTTTTGGAAGGCATTCGTGAGAAAATTGATATTGTTCATCCGCCGTTGACTATTATTGAGTAAGTATGTAAATAGTCGTAAAGAGAGCAGTTCTATTCTAACTTTAGATGACAATAATAAGTGCATATCAAAAAGTAAGTTCATCCTGATAACGAAATGAATATACACTGCTCGTATTTTCCTCCTTCGTCAAACTGATATGTCCTCTCTTTTACATATATTCGTTTTTCTTTTAATGCTTCAGTGTTCGCACATTGTGCTAACTTCGACTGAACATTATCATCATCATCAGCCTGTAAGAGGCCCGCTGTAGGGTCATAAGCCCCTTCCTGAAAAAAGGTCTGAGCATAAACACCACGCCAGCTCACTACTTATGGACGATTTCATAGAAATCTACAGTTTTATATTTTTCAACACACAGCAGTACTACAAGGGGTTGGGGTGTAAGGGGTGTCGAGTAACATCTTAAGACTTGAGACACCCAATCCAACCTCACCTGCACGTGGTGCACCCTGCTGATCAACGAACGAGGCAATGGCGATAGCGGGGTGGTAGTGTTTATACAGCCCGACTGGGTCGCAACCACCATGTATATGGCGAAAAAGCCCGTCATAGTGACTCGCTTTTGCGCGTCGCGTTTCGGGATCAGCCTGTGCGTATTCAGTACCGGGTGACTTTTGTCATTATGGCCGGCATGATAGTGGTGACCGACGATGGATGATCTGTCTCGCGGTGGTCGCCACTGTTTTTGGATTGTACTATGCTTACCATCAGGCATAGTGCAGTCAATTTGTCGTGCTTCAATAAAAAAAAGAACATTTCTCAGGTTCAGGTTTCCTTACGATGTTTTCCTTAACCGTCTTACACGCCAGGATTGGAACCTGCGGACATCGAAATCATATTCCACCGGTGAAACCACCAAGATATTACGAAGTAAGATAATGATACGGGTAATCAACAACAAAGGCTTTAGGTGGTAGAGCCAAGTTTAGGTGGTAGAGCCGTGCTGAAGCTATTATTGGTGTCAGCATGAATGGGTTGGCTCGTTTGTTGCGTTTCGTTTGGTCAGTGAGAGCACCGGAGACCCATCTCCCCTCCCCTCTCCTCTCCCTTCCCCTTTTCCTTTCTCTCCATTCCCACAAACACAGGCTGGCAACGCACTTGCGACTCCTCTGGGGTTGCTAGTGTCTATGGACGGCGGTGATCGCTTAACAACAGGTGACCCACCTGTTTGTTTGCCTCCTTTATGATATAAAAAAAAAAAAACAAAATAATAAACTCAATCATTTTATCTATTGCATAGGAATAAGAAATTACGTTATATGATAAACGAGACTGACTTATAGATAAAACAAACATTTTATGAACCAATTTGGGAGATTATTCTTTATTGTAAATGAGAATTTCGAAGATGTGCCAAGGAACTTTCACCCGATTAGGCCTCCCACGGCAGCGGCTCAAGCCTAGGTTCGATCCCTCAGTAGGGAACCATTGAGTGCGTTGCTTGCGCGATACGGTGACACACAAATATACATTACTGCTACAACACTACAAGATCACCCCCACACACGTGCACGCCTACACGTTTACACATGAAAGTGGAAGGGTTTACTTTTTTCCCCTTATCGAACTGAAAAACTCTCAATTTTCCGATAATAAATATATGGAGGAGTTGTTGAGGCCTATATACGTATAGTATAGTATAGTACACATATACGTTTCAATAACTCATACATATATGAATAGTTAGCTAGGTTAGCTAAGATAGATCGCGATTTTGCATGCAACAGGCAACAGCCAATCCGCGGTGTGCCATGCACCCTTGAAATGGTTGCCAAAATAAAATCGGCTGAGTGCCTTAAGCGCTCGCTTTAGTGGTCCGGTGAAGCTGTTAAGACCTTGCTGGGTCAATAGCGAAGTCATTTCGAAAGAAAAAAAAAACCCAAGGAACTTTTTAAATTTCAATAGGAAATGTAAAGTGAATGAGATATATGAGTACATTAGTTTATCAACCAAATATTAGGTAGCTACTTATGAAGGTAACTGTGAAGAAACGATGTTTTGGTGGATTTTTTAGAGAATATTTTTTTAACAGGACTAGATACTACTACCGTATACCGACCTTCGGACCTGGAAGATTGGAGAACGAGTTTCTTAGGCCATTCAGCTCTGAAGCGTGGCTCAGCATTCTTGCTATAACAATCCTATGCGCTTTAGTTTTACTTCTCTCAGCGGCATTGGAAGAACGTCAATTTGTCATACAATATGCAGTGTTCTCCATAATCGCTGCTTTTTGTCAGCAATGTGCGTATTTTAATAAAATATATATTAATTGTATGATATATTTTGCCATTAGAGACATTTCTAACACAACAAAATATAGCGCATAAATCAAAGGCAAGAATTATTTATTCAATTTAATCTCTGAAACAACGTTTGTTAATGTTAAAATACTGCTATCAGTTTGAAAACCATTCCAACCATTGAGAAGACCCATCAAGAAACTTGATTTGGCTCATCAAAGTTCTTTTGTACTGTATGTCTAGATATCACCATCATTAATGATCCACCTATCAACAATAAAATTTGTTTTACATGATTCTTGAACTAATTGTCCTGTAAATATTTAATTCGCCTGAAAAATCAATTGTACAACCTAACATTATTACCTAAAAACATTTTATTTGTTTTACTAATTTAAAAATATGACATATATTATATAATTATTTGTACTAATGGGCGCCCAGTGATCGACATTCGACCATAGTTATTTGATATTTTTAAGTTCGAACTTTATTAAGGTTCTTTTGTCAAAGGGTATATTTCTATAATCAAAGGTTTTCATCGTGGCTACTCTGCTATTTGCCATTTGCCATGATCTTTATTGTATAATCATTAAAAAATATGTATGTGTAAATGAAATTGAAAATTAATTATAAAAAGGGAACGAAAAACACGTGGTAAAGCTCAAATTTTAACCAAATATAAATTTACGAAAATAAAGAAATTTATAGCAACCCATGACACTGTTTTTAATTAATTTTACACGACACAGTGGAGTGGTATTTCTGGGTGATATTGAATCAAATGTAATCTGTTCATTATGAGAAATAATGATATTCCCAGTATCATCGTTTGGAAAAGTAATGGATGCACAATACAATCAAATGGTGAATCCAAGACAAAGGCGTTTTTAATACTATGATTAGCTTTTGAAAATAAATTCTTTTTTGTTGATGCATGAGGTTGAATTGCAACATTGTAACTGCGGAGGTCTAAATCATGGATTACTTTTATGAACAAAATCGTTATTTTGATTATACAAAGTATTATTTGGCTCATTTTTCTATTAATACATCATTTGAAGTGAGTTTACCAAAAAAATAATAAACATTACAATAATAGTTATATATTATAATATTATTGTTGAATGTAGGATGAAAAATGATAATTGGAACGTAAGAGTTAAAAAATACATACAGTCGAGCATAGCAACCTCCTTCACAGTTCAGAAGCTTTTTGAAATTCGTAATTATTGACGGCTGTCAAAATGTCTTTTTTATTTACATGTGTGTATATTTCGTGTAAAATTCAAGCATTAGTGAGTAATACTTATTTTAATTAATTTAATGTACTTCTAATGCATTTTATATAAAATAAATATCTTTCTGCACTTCTCCGCCATATAAACTTTAACTATGCCAAATTTCAAGTTCACCCGTTAAGGGGAAATAGGTTAAAAAGGGATACAATTTTTTTGCTTCACGTATTAATATATATATTACTTAAATAGTGTTTCCAAAGGCACATTAAATGTTTAAGGATAATTTTTGTAACAAAATTTGGTGTACTAAATTCTTGCAACTTGTTTCGTTGTGATAGTAAACTGTTAATAATTTAGAAGAACATATTCCATACTGATGTTAATGCACAAGCTTTCTTTAATCCAAGATAACATACTTACTAATCTACGATCGAGCATCCCAGATAGGCATCGATCTCACTTAAGGAGTACTAGATAAAATAGTGGAGGATGACGATACTAGAGAGCCGCTTCTGATGTTCATGGAACACGTGGCAGAGATAACCAAAAAAAAGAAGAAAAAAAGAAGGGGAAAGCGGGAACTAAAAAAAATCTAAGATCGAGCTTATCTTATATACATTTAATTTTACAGTCTTTCAAGACACCGATGAGCCTCATAATTCAAGAACATCAACAGGTAAAGTATATTTCATGGAAATTACCACACAGAATTAGCGCATTGTACGGCTTTATTTCGTTCTTGCATACTTTCTGACTTATACTTTGTGTAATAATTTCTCAATTCCCAAGAGTCGTAGCGTGATGTTAGATAATTATCTTCTTTAATAAATACGCTATTGAGTAGTTTTATTTTTCGAATCTGACTGATTGCATGGATTGATAACAAACAATCTCACGATCTTTATAATATTAGACACACATTTGTAACACTTTATACATCACTTATCCAGCTCGGAAGATAACGATCCTAGTCACCGGCATCTCCTGCGTCCTCATCTATAATTACTACACCAGCAGCGTCGTTAGTTGGCTTTTAAATGGACCACCACCTTCCATCAACTCCTTAGAAGAGTTACTTCATAGTCCTTTAGATTTGATCTTCGAAGACGTAGGATATACAAGGTCCTGGTTACAGGTTAGATCTTTTTTATAATCATTTCCAATAAAGCGTGAAAAAGGAAAACTATTCTCTTTAATAAGAAACTTAGTAATTGTGACGTAGTTTATCAGAAAAAAAAATTATTGAATAATTCTTACTAAATTTGGTGATTTGCAGACGTCATCATATTACTATAATAAAAAGAATGCTAAAATAGAAGATGCTTTAAGACAGAATAAAGTATTCAGAAAGAAAAAAGACACGCCCTTATTAGTGCCTTTGGATGATGGTATTGCAATGATTAAAGCTGGAGGTAAAAGAACCTTACCTTCTCATACTGTAAATGCTTAGTAATTGGAGATTAGTTTTAGAGATCAATTTTTCTTTTACAGGTTATGCATATCATACTGAAACGAACAGTGCAAGTGCTATAATATCAAGAACATTTACGCAGAGCGAGTTATGTGAAGTAGGCTCTTTGCAGTCGATGGAAAAGACTCACCTCTACCCATGTCTTCAAAAGAACAGTCCTTATAAGGAATTTTATATGTGGAGGTCCGTACGATAATTTATCTGGTCTTGACGATCGTAAATAA
>JACEII010000009.1:471558-501967 GCA_014332785.1 Antheraea mylitta | reverse complement strand
CACCGGACTACTAAGGCGAGCGCTTAAGGCACTCAGCCGATTTTATTATGGCAACCAGCTCAAGGGTGCACGGCACACCTCGGCCTGGCTGTTGCCCGTTGCATGCAAAATCGCGACCCATCTCAGCTAGCCTAGCTAACTATTCATATATGTATGAGTTGTTGAACCGTATATGTGTACCAAGCATACACGCCTCAACAACTTTTCCATATATTTACTATCGAAAAATTAAGAGTTTTTCAGTTCGATAAGGAAAAAAAAAGTAAACCCTTCCACTTTCATGTGTAAGCGTGTAGGCGTGCACGTGTGTGGGGGTGATCATGTAGTGTTGTAGCGGTGATGTATATTTGTGTGTCACCGTATCGCGCAAGCAACGCACTCAAGGGCTCCCTACCGAGGGATCGAACCTAGGCTTGAGCCGCTGCCGTGGGAGGCCTAATCGGGTATTTTTTTTTTTTATATATTTGGTGCTCTAGGGCTCTACAATTAAAATTGGTATTTATAGGTAAGCATCCATCAAAGTATTTAGGCAGCTGCTCTTGTAATGCAGTTGCTTGCCTAAAATTATAATGCAACTGTGGTTGATGTTGGAGTCAAGAGTGAAAGTGGTTGAAAGTGATTTGAATATTTTTATATTTTGAAAATATATTATTTTCAGTTTAATGCGGTTATCAGAACGCGGTATAATATCCTGCATACAACAACGTACTAGTTCACAAGCGTTAAGATGTGAAGGTAGCTCGCCTAGAGCCTTGGCGCTTGGAGGCGCGGCGCCTGCGTTCATGTTGCTAGCTGCGGGCTATGTTCTGGCCACTGTATTTATGATATTTGAACAGTAAATGTCCTCAATACTTTTTTAAAATATCGTTGTAGTTTCCTCGAAAAATATATGAATTGTTAGGAAATTGGATCTCCTTTACAAGTGATTTTTTTTTTATTGTAACGTGATAAAGTATCCACTATCCTTGACGTTGACGTTAATACAATTCAAAAACAATTGTGATCATCGAGAGATCTGAAATCCATGGGTCATAGCTGTCGTCCCAGCCTGCAAGCATCTCAATAGCTTATACATACACTGCTTAATCCCAAACTACTCAACGATCCAATTTTGGTACAGATATCTACTTGTATTCCCTTACCACGATAGACGTCTTGATCTATCGTCTTCTAACTTGGCTATCCCTTGTTGGTTTGACAGATCTTTACAGCTTCACCGAACTTTTCGGGCGAGCTCTTAAGGTACTCAACGGTATGGCAATGATCTCAAAAGTACACTAACTACTCGGGTTACTGCCTTGTATGCAATGTCGCGAATTAATTAAAACTATTCATGCAAGCTGAGTTGACCATACCGTATCTTTATATATGCCTTACGAGCGTAAGAAAAGGAGAAAATAAATAAAGTGAAAAATCCATCCGCAACATATGTCCCTACCGTGTTCCTATTGTTTGTGTGAGAAACTCAATGACTGCACTCCAGATGAACGAAATTAATTAATTTTAAATAATATACATATAACAATAGTACTTAAACTTAGTAAATACAGCCATGCTTACCTGATTAAGTCCTACCAAGCATAGCGAAGCGAGAAAGGATAAACAAGACTGTTCACAATTAATAAGGAACCTGCTGAATTATGGAGCGCTTTATTACGGTCTAGAAACATCTATACGATATCACAGTATGGATGGACGGTTTTAAATTATCTACACATTTCTCTACAAAACTTGATTTGTGTAATTGCATTACTTCTACAATTAATTACTTCAATCATTAAAATAAGTTAATTTTATTTTGCATATAATTTTAATTTTAATTTTCAGATTAATATACGATATCAAATCAAGAAATAAAAGAAGAAAGGATATACAAATAGGAGTATAATTGTAGAATTTATTAGTTCATATAAGCAGTGATTAAAACATATAGCATTGTTAAGTTCAATTAAAAGTTTATCCGCGCTTCAATTACGTATTTAGCAATAGCAAAAGCGATGGCTAAGGCTTCGTATTGTTTTCAATTATTATGTCTTAAGTGAATGTACACAAATTCCGAAACATTTATTGGCAAATGCTGGGGTTCGAAACTACGGACACGAGAATAATATTCCAACGGTCAACGCACTAGACCACCACGGCTCTATTGTAATGAAACAAAGAACTTTTTTTAGTTTACACACTTATCTCTATCTCTGTATTAATTTAATATGTGTTGTACACTTATTTATAACGATATATGATACTAACTGTATCCAGAACTAATTCCGCGTGGAACTGAATGTAAAAAAGTGACCAATACAATCATCTGAATGTATTAAGTCCATTTACTTACCTATTTTTCTCTCGTACTCAAGTCGCGTCGTCATTAAAATTGCAGGGATTTTGATAGAATGAACCGATTTTAATGAAACCAAGACTAAATGTCACCCTTTTCTTGATAAGGTTTTATAGTGAATGCAGTATTTAGCAGTGACGTGTGTTCAAACAAACAGACAGACATACATTTCTAAAAATGTTTTTTTATTACCTATTCCAAGATTCCTCCAACATTATTTTTTACAAAATCATCTAAAAAGTACAGACGGTATATTTACATTCTTAGTATATGTATAGACAGTTAGCACGACCGACATTGTCCCACCTAGATTATAAAAGATTCCTTGATAAATTTCCATTTCTCATGAATCACTTTATTCAATCAAAAACCTAATCAAAATCCGTTTAGGTACTTATTGAGTTTATCGCGAACAGACAGACAAACAAACGCAGTAAGGGACTTGATATACATGATACATAAATAGTATGAATGAATTAAAGCAAAGCTCTGTTATTCAAATACATTGAAAGTTATAATTCAATCAATTTGATAACAATGTGGAATATAATCAAACTAACTAAAGTTTCCTGTTTCGAACCGTGTATCAAACAGCCCGCGGCATGGCTTCCACGTATATTACTCCTATATTATTTGCATACCGGATTCAAAGTTAGTTGAGTCAAAGTTGTTTGGGACTTGGGAACTGTTAAAAGTTAACTTGTTACTAGATTTACGGGTTAAGTTACTCGAATTACATACTTAAATTGTATGCAATATACCTAACGATTCAGATATATTTAAAACGAAGTGTATCGCAACGCAAACAATAGTAGTGAAGTTTTTGTATTAAAGAGAATCGCTTAAATTAAAGAAATACAACAAAAAGGCAACGTCATATGTCCCAGGCGGTCATCAATCCAAATACTGACCGCACTCGATGTTGCTTAACTTCGGCGATCGAACGAGAACCAGTGTTTCAAAATTCTATTCGACACAGTGCTTCCCTCCATCATTTTTATACAAAAATGTTGCCAATCTTGGGATTCTATGTCCCCAAACTATCGGAGCAGAGGGAAACATGATGCATCTCCATCTCGATGGCTTTTCTACAATGCCAAAAAATTAAACTATACACTTTTATAGAACATATGAAGCAAAATAATATAAAATGGATTAAAATCTACGACGAATCATTTCACCGACAAAAAGCGATGAGTCACTGAAATTATTTTATGTAGAACAGGTAGGCGAAAAAATAGAATTCATATCTACGTTATACGAGGTCGTTAAATTTTAAATCGTCAATCATTCCGCTCAATCAATACGTTTCAATTCCACAGATAATTTTTAAAAAGTTGTTATAAAAAGTGGCCCCGTGCCAGATGTACAGTTGAATATCGTTGGCACGAACGAAATCTATCATATTTTTGTTAAATCCGTAATCTCTAAAGCTTTCGTTTCAACGGACCAATTTTTAATAGGATTTATCCTTTCGCTGTCATTTGTTTTGTTTGTCAACTTTTAGCCTTTTGTAATGAGTAGGATAGGATGTATATATTAGATTATAAAATATATTGAATTAATGACGTTATTGTAGTATGTATGTATTTTATTGCTCATTCCAAGACACTTGCATCAATATTGTTCACAAAAATTTTAATAATTCCAGGCACGTTAGATTTACTTTATTATTATAGGTATAAATAAATAATAAGAAACGCGTATGGAGCCAGCATTGCTATTGTAATTTAAATACAGAATAATAAAGTCAGCTTTCCAAAACTTCTGAGATGTTTTTTTAATGTCGCTCAAACAAATCAAGTAAAATGTTGCTCCGGGGCAGAAACTAGAACAGTTTCAGGTGATTTCCCACGCGACTGAAAAGGGTTAGGTCATGTCATTGGAAGCTGATTTTGCTTAGGTAGAATTATTTGTATTGTGACAGTGGTCGTAAGGGACATTTAGTGTAGCACAAACACAATTCAAGCCACGTGCATGGACTATACGTCACAGAGCTCTACCCACAACTGCTGAATTGGTTTATGTATAACAAGAAGCAACAAAATTACATTAAATATTAAAACTGTCTACCGTGGTAACGTTGAATAACAGTTATAAAAGTATGACATCAATCATACAAACGTCATCATTTAACGCATCAATCAATTAAAACTAGTCAAGTATGAATAATAAAAGCGTTTACCTTTAAGAGCAGACAATAAAGCATGACTGAATATAGTTACGAACTGTTTATAGACATTTAAACGTTCCGACGATTCATGTGAGAATGATCCTCGCTCCGTGGTGGTCGTCTCAGTCTACCTCCTTGCGGGGGCGGACGAGGAAACTGCTCGAGGCGTATTGCCTCCTCCAGTGGCTGGTCCGGCGATGCCCGTGAAAACGGGCATGTCCTTTGGTTGCCCTATGGGCGATCCTCGCTCCTTGAGTACTATGCTTTTTATAAGTTTCGCCCGTGTTGAAGGTAGAGCTTAAGATTTTTGACAACACACGAATACCGTCTGACAATAGAGGAACTATTGCTCTGACATGTATATGAGATTTAGATTTCGATCAAAATATTAGCTTGAAATATGATCAAAGATTTGTAGAATATTACTCTTGAATGTGAAAATGAGAAGTAGGTCTAGTAGTTTATAAGAAAATAAAACACCTAGATATGACAAGTGGCAACCACGAATCAGTAAACGCAGAAGAAGAAGAAGATCATCATGAGAATTTCGGAAACATACGGGATATGGATGGTTTAAAACATTAGTAATGGAGATATCTGACCTATATCCAGCAATGAACGTCTCTAATCTGAATGTATGGTTATAGTGATATTCAGGTCAGATTATCATACCTATTTTTTGGCACCAAAAACTAGGACCAAACTTGCGTATTAAATTAGATATATTTTTTTATTCATCTTGAATTTCCCCGCCTAAGTTGATCAGCAAAATGTATTTTCTTTTTTTATGTTGTAGATAAAGATTATAACTTAATGTTTTGTGACTAGCCACCTTTCCGACATCGGCCTTTGAGATCTCTTTACTTGTGTCTTGTAGCTAAATGGCTACTATTATCACCTTAATGTCTTCCACGACTACATTAAAAACATGAAAATATACAAGTTCATGCACTCTACATTCAGAAGTCACTATTAGAAAACTCATCATGTCAACCATTAATCCAGTTATTATAAAAAAAGTTTTTGGGGGATAAAATTAGTGATCATCAGGTGGACTTCAAATTTTCTACTTAATAAAACAATGAATATTTCGAAAAACAAACATCAATAAAGTATTTTCAGTCGTAAAAACAATAGAACTCATTAGCAAAATGAAAAGCATCTCGACACGACAAGAGAATAAGAACTTTCGCCCTAATAAAGAATTTTTATGGCAGCCGACCGACACAGTAAGAAATTTCGTAATAAAACGTAACCGTATTATTATCGGGCATCTGTGTATAAAAATCCTCTTGGACAAATTATTTTTAAACATGAATACAGAGATTAACGAGACTTTATATTATTCAATTACAAAGGTTTCTCTCTAACGACTTTGGATTCAGGAAGTATGTGAAACATTTTATTTACAATAATTTAAAAAGTACGTTTGAAATCGTATCTTCAGATTTCATTGGTAATTTTTACGTTAACGAGAACATTTTGAGGGGCATTGATAATCTTCATCCTTTTACTCGTAAACGATTCATTGGAGTTGGAAAATAAAAGATCCTTCTGAAAGAAAAACTATTGACTTTGGTTTAAATATCTCTCTCTATTTCGATCGGTGATATGAAGATCAGGGTCATTACTTTCTATATTCTTTTTAGGATCTTTACACTATTTTCTTTTTTTTTCGAAGCACGACATAGTGACTGCACTGTGCCTGATGTTAAGCATAGTACAATCCAAAAACATCGGCAATCACCGAGAGACATATTATCCATCGCCGGTCGCCGCTGTCATGCCGGCCATGATGACGAAAGTCACCTGGTACTGGATATGCACAGGCTGATCCCGAAACGCGACGCGCAGAAGCGAGTCACTATGACGGGCTTTTTCGCTATATGCATGGTGGTTGCGACCCAGTCGGGCTGTAAAACCCTATCACCCCGCTTTCGCCATTGCCTCGTTCGTTATTCAGCAGGGTGCACCACGTGCAGGTGAGGTTGGTTTGGGTGTCTCAAGTCTTAAGATGTTACTCGACACCCCTTACACCCCAAAATGGCATTACTATATATCCCTTGTAATAAGCTGCATCCTCCGATTTTAATGTTCAGCTTTATAAACTGTCGAGTGGCCAATGATATTACAAATTTTATTGCGATCATTTCAATGAGCTATCAAGGTGGTGGTCGACGGAGAAGTTGTAACAAAACTTTCCAGAGAATTTTGTAGCGAGTCACAATCCATTCTCCGTAGTATTTTTCTCCATCCACGGCAAAATTTCTTAGTTAAAACATAGCTCATCATATGATTTCAAAATAGCTAGTACGCAATTTAAGAGATATTAACTCCAAGGTATTACGCCGCGCTACCATGGCAATCGACGTATGATGAATTAATGAGCCAAAGTTTTCAATTCCGGAAGATATCAAGTTGACACTGTATTACGGTTTAATCTTCCATTCCTAATGCTCTAACAAGATATTACTTTCTAACTGTAAATTGACCTCTAACTACAAATAATGTGATTGTTTTAATTACTACATATTTTCGTAATAATATACCTAGCACGGCATCATCTTCAACAAAGTTTTCATAAAATATAAGTTTAGATAGAGCCATCCGCTCGGCTATTAAGGATAATTGAATAAGCAATGCATCCGACGCTACCTGGCTTATAAATAATTTAAATATATTTGGTTCTATAAATTCTACCAACAAAGTTTCTAAGCTTCGGTGATGTATCGTCTTCTTATGCAAAGTTACAATGAATATGAATAAGGTAATTCAAGGTATAGTACCCATAATAATTTATACAACAAACATTGAAATGAATCACGGTGGTTATGATTTGTGGTTTCTTGTTAGGTTAATAGGCATTTGATTTTGAACGTCTATACGTGAAGAAATGGTAGTATGTTGAGCCTGAAATGGGGACAAACTTCCAGAAACAGCTATTAAGTAACGTGTGATTAGGATCTTCAGCACGATACAAATAAAACACAATCGCTTTGAAATTCTAAATTCCTTATGTTGTATTAAATACGTCATAATTAGAAGTACTACTCAGAATTGATATTTTATTTTATGCTTGATAATATCATAATTATGTCAAAGCGATGATATTTTAAAGCGTTTTCAGGTATCGCGTCAATCGATGAAAGTTCGAAAATTTCAATAAGCCAAGTATTCCTTGAAAAAAAATTCGTAACGAAACCATTCAATCTTTCAATTGCCGCGAAGCACGTATGGATGGGTGGTTATCAGTAACAGCATTTAAGATCTGGTTCTTCTGTAGGTTTAACATATTGTTGTCCTTGGCTACGTCATTATTTAAGATTAGGTAAAATTGTAAGGTAATGTCCAAGGGGTTGATTGACAAATCCAAACTTAAGGAAAGAATTTCTTCACGTAAATACGGTATAATCATCTAAATTTTTTGTATAAAAATTACACATAGTATCAGTGGTATATGACAGAAAATGACAATTCCTTGTTATTAATTACTTTTAACTCTCGACTTCCATCACACCAACAGTTTGGTAAATGAACGTATACAGAACAAACAAAGATACATTAGCAAAGTTCATCTGTTCACAGAACATGTACGCGGTCTGCCGTCTGTTATATCCAGATCTTCGTCTCCTAATCCTGAGGGAGCAAGCGGACCCATCACATATATTACGATTATCCGCGGCTTTGTCCCTGCTATGACGTGACTGAGTGATCAAAATAATACAGAGTTGACACTTTCGCATTCTCATTATTTCTTATTTTTGGTGGATTTATTTCAGCTTGGTTAATAACGTTAATACGTTGTCATATACATAGGTATAGTAAAAACGCCCTTATTCGCGCTTCTATCATTCGCGTTTTCACTAATCGCGTATTCGAAAAATGCGACCCAATTCCTGTATTCGCGGCTAAATATTTCTTTACTCACGGATGTAATCAGTACATATTTTAAAATTTCAAATTTTTGGAATTTAAAAGGATTTCGTATCCTTTGTAGACCGCGTCGTCAAATGGAGTAATAAAAAACTGTATTCCGTTCCGACTTAGATGAAATGTTAAATTCACAGCCCATTAAAAGATTCAACAAGCACTGAAAAAGTTATATTTAATTTGAAAAATTTTAGTGAAGGTTTAAGAGGCAAATTACTAATGCCTCTTCTGAGTATCCGTATGGATCGAAGGAGCTTTTAAAAACTAATGCCAAGCAAGAAAAAATTTGAAAAATTTTTACCATTGCCTAAGGTTGAAGATAATAATTAATCAATATGGATAAAAACTTGAATTAAATGGTTTTTTTTTTATATATATTTGTTTCTTTTATTTTATCACCTAGGAACGTATCCTCTATAATCCCATATAAATCACCATTCCATATTCCCGGTTTCTATATTTGCGGCATATTTACGGAACATTCATCCCCGCGAATAAAGAGCTTTTACTGTATATTAATTGTTAGAATGGGCCCTCATTGGTATTTCAATTTGTAATTGATTAGCCGCTGTCATGGTCTCACATAAACGGAAAAATTTTGATTTTATTTGCGCGGGGTGTACCCTCAAAGTTAGATTTGAAACTAGTCATAGAAAGAGCGAAATATTAGTAATTTTAACAATAAAAATTTTAATAATAAAACGCTCCTTGACTAACGGTAGAACCCGATGTTGGCGGATGGTTGAATCTGTCGTCGGGTCACAGTATTGATACATAGGTGTAAAATATACTCGTAAAAGTTTTAATTCTTTAAAATACGTTACACATTGATCTATATCAACTACAATCTATATTATAAAGTGGCACCATCTATGAGATATCTATAACAGTTGGTCCTACAGTTTTCTGTTAACAAAATAATTTAAAGCGGCATTTTTTTAAACTGGGGAAACTTACAATTATTAACAGTAATCAACATTGACAATCATTTCATTTGTAATTAAAAAATATTGACGCCATTAATCGAAGAATAAATTATTCTCTCTCTCAAGTTAGACCAAGTTATAGACCAATTCCATGAAGATCCGTAGAATAGGGGAGTTGCGATCCGTCAGCCGCGCTGGACGCACGCATTTGCGCGCCAGATGGTTATTTCGACAACGCAGTACTGTCCTCTCATAGTGAGATTCGGCTTTTAGAAGGTAAACTCGCTAGGTTTCGTGACTTCATCGGAAGCAACTGTCCCTCCCTAATAGAGAACTATGACGCGTTTACGAAGAAGTCTCGCGCCGAGCACTCTTTCGCGATGCCCACTCCCTCGGTCCTAGTTAGGATCGAGGAATCAAACGACTTCGAGCTGACGAATCGTCACTTCTCTAGTGACGATACGTCCGGTTCTGACTCCGACATGGCGCAAGATCCCCCCGCTGACGACGGCTTCACCGAAGTCACGCGGCATCGAAAACCGCACAATAAGCGCCAAAATCCCTCCTCGTCCGAGAATGAATGCGTTAAGCCTTCTAAGCTCGCAAACGTCGACGGTGCGAAAGTGCCAACGGCGACTTCCACACCCCCTAGACCAGTCTCGCCCAAAGCTGCGACTCCCGCAGTCACGGGTAAAAAGCCCCGCCCTCCACCTCCTGTCACGATTCAGGACAGAGCGTCCTGGGTCGAAATATCTAGTCTACTGCAAGCAGCAGACATTCCTTTCACCTCTGCCATGAGTACCCTCGTGGGTATTCAGGTAAAGGTAGCTAGCTACCCCTACTATTCACCGCAAACTTACGCGTTTCCTGCGCGATAATAAGTTTGCTTTTTTCACTTATGCGCACGAAGAAGAGCGTATTCTGGGTATTGTCATCCGCAGAGTCCCTTCGGAAATCCCAGTCGATGACATATAAGAAGACCTCAGAGAACAGAAGTTCCCTGTCAAAGAGGTGCACCGTATGCGCTCCCCGCGCACTAGAATGCCCTACGATATGGTGTTGGTCATTCTCGACCGCACCGTGGAGGGTAAGAAAATATTTAATCTCTCGACCCTCTGCGGCCTCTCCGGCGTCACCGTAGAGCCGCCGCGCAAAACGTCCGTACCCTCGCAGTGTCACAACTGCCAGGTGTACGGACACTCCGCACTTAATTGTTACCTGAAACCCAGGTGCGTTAAGTATCTCGGCGACCACTCCACTAAGGAGTATCCTCGCACGAAAGACTCGCCCGATCCTCCGAGTTGTGTCTTGTGCCGCGGCGTGGGTCATACCGCGAATTATCGCGGGTGTCCCCGCGCCCCTCGTACAAAACAGCCCCGCTACGTTAGGCAGGTCTCGCCGTCAAAGGCGCCTGCGGCGTCAACCCGTCCCCGACCTCCGCCTCTCAACTCTAGAGAGGCCTTCCCTAACTTGCCAAGCACATCTCGTGCACCGGTAGCGCCCGCACTTCTCCGCCCCGTACGGGCCCCTCAGGCCCCAAGGGCCCCCAAGATCGTGCCCCAGCCTATTCTTCGTCCTCAGCCTTCACAGGCCGACCCCGCTCTCTCCTTCAAATTATCTGGTATGGACTGGTCAGCCCAAATCTTAGTCTTCCACGAGATCTCAGAGATCTCTGCGTACGATGAAGTAGCAATCAATCCAAAACAGGGCCCTATTCGTGCGATCGCGAAGTTTCCCGCCATCGCGGCTACCATTCAAAGACTCGCGCGCGCCACCCTCTCGAAATAATAATAATTTTTCTCAATATAAGATAGAGTAAACTCGCGTGTTTATATCTATCTTCCCCTAAAATCGATAAACAATGTCGTTATTTCTATTTTAATCTTAAATAATATAATTTTCGTCACAAGGCAGGGCCGTCACGTTTTACTCCCGCACATACGTCGCGTCATCTCGGCAGCATCTTTGCTCGAGATTATCCGGGTGATCACAAAGATGTTGCTATCGCGATACAGTATACACCACACCGATTATACACACACACAGATATTCAGACATGCACCTTTACACAAACTGGTGGAAGGGTTTACTTTTTTCCCTTATTCGAACTGAATCGAGTAGTTTAGTTGTTTCTTTCTGATTTACATGTTGTGTTTTTGAATTATGCAATTTTAATTGTATGATTTAAAAATGAACACATGTATAGCTTAGCATAGTTTAGCTAGGTCAGATCGGGTTATTTCCGGTAACAGCCCAAGCCGAGGCGTGCCGTGCACCCTTGAGCATGTTACTTAAACAAAATCGGCTGAGTGCCTTAAGCGCTAGCCTTAGTAGTCCAGTGAAGCTGTGAATGCCTAGTAAGGCCAATAGCGTAGACGGTTCGAAAAAAAAACCGTAGAATAGGTTTGGAATTAATCGTGGACAAACATCATGACACCGGATTTTGATATATTTAGTAAGAATATAATAAGTAAAACTAAGTACAATACCTTTACCACTTTTAAATTAAATCTATTAGAGAAAGGCGGGGTTTCGTATTTTTGAAGCTAAAACAACTTTAAGACTGCGATATTCACATGACGACCGGTAGACTGCCATTTGCAATTTCAAATTATTAAATTGATTTAGATAATGTCGCCTCTGTTGACAATTTCATCTAGAAACGTGACCAAACCGCAACTTTATGAAAAATGAACGGGAATATATTCACGATTTTCAATGTCCAAATGTAGGTCCTAACGACTTTTCATAGGCACCATGCTTGAATATAAATAGAGTTGTGATTATAAGAGAAGCGTTTTTGTTAAATTGCTTGAATAAACGACTTGACGGAAAACGCTAAAAGGCTTTTAACACAATGAGATTGAACAAACAGAATAGCATCACAAATCCAAATCGATACCGATGAAATGTTTACATTAAGTGACAATAATTGGTACTTACTTAGAGTGTTATAAATGGAAGAGAAGTTAATAATATAGCTTAATACTTGATCGGTTTCTACAAGTTACGCAATCGCAGTACATGTAAAATACATACAAATAGTTCTTTTGATAAAATGCGATTAATCAGAACAAACAAGGGCAGCGGGCATCAGCTAGTTTTAAAATGTTGCCGCTTTTGACTCTATTGAGCGTCATGCTCATCGGCTTATCGGTGATGAAGCACTGTGGGATTCAAGAATACTCAGTTTAGAGCATCGACGAAAAGCAGCATGTCTCTCAGTGTTTTATAGGTTACATTTTGGAGAGTGTGCACAGGAATTACATGATATAATTCTACCGTCCCCATTCCATCAGAGGACGACTAAACGCCGTAAGGGTTTCCACCCTTACGTGGTTGATATTCCCGTAATTCATACAAAGCGATTTCCTTCCACATTCATTATACGTACGTACCTAGTGGGTGAGCGCGACACATCGTCGGCCACATCGTCACATACCATCAGGTGAGATTGTGGCCAAGCGCGTACCTGTTGAATATAAACAAAATGTAATCAAAATCAGAACACATCAAATACATATTTCCCTTTTGAAAAAGCCTTTTTAGCCAATGATGAATGATTGAGAGTAACAAATGGGTCCACTTTATTAGAATTGTGTCTCAATATGTATTAAGATTTTTTTCGTTGTTTCTATCTCTTTGCAGATTGTAAATTTCACTGAAAAGTCTAACCTGATTTTAAATATCGAAAACATACACATAAAGTATATAAAAGAGACAGACTCAAGTCTTGTTTCAGTTACTTGTAAGGGTTTATGGTGATAGATTTTTGACGAGAGAAATATTACACTGTCTATATACATAGCCGCTTTAAATATCCTCAATGAGTGTGTTTTATCGTCTGTATCACGGCGAATGTTATAAAGAGCTATTTAATGTAATCCGTTCCTCCTCTTTCTACAACCGAACTACGCACGTAAATTGTATCTGGGCATGAACTAAACAGTTAGCAACGTCTTATTTTTGCAATGCCGTGAAGCTGTGGGACAATCTACCGCTAATATATTCCCTTCTTCTTACAACATATGGTCCGTTAAGAGTAACGTGAAGAGAAATTAGGCAGGCAGGCATCACAGCAGTGACTGGCGATGGATAGTTATTCTCTCGATAGTTTGTGGTCATTGGTTTGTATTGTGCTTACCGTCAGGCACAGTGCAGTCTCTTTACTATGCTTCAAAAAAAAAAGAACACCCGATTGAATATCAAAAACTCCCACCTCCTAAATAGCACACACTTATTATTTTAAATGTAGTTGAAACATCACAATGAAAACAGAATCTTTGAGATATATTCCCATAGTGTTGTAATATGCATTACAATTTATTGGTTTTCCTTCAAGAGAAAGTCTCGGTAGTTTTTGGTTTCACACACGGATACAGTTGTTTATATTTATATGAACAATTATCATCGATTTTCACTACGAAACCGGCATAGTAAATATAATAATAAAATTATTTCCATGGGCAGCATATCTACAAACGCATAAATCGTTCCTAGACAGCAGGAACAAAAATTTATGTGCCAGCCTGTGCCAGGGACCGCCTTACTTTGCCACGAGGTTCAATGCAAAAGTGAAAGCGGGAAACAAGTGGAATTAATCAGAGAATACATACAATCCTCGTTGAATAATGTCTGTGTCAAAGAGTAACAATCATATATCCACCTTCAAAAACATTCTCGTCTACACTATTAATAGGATTTAAATATACTTAGGTATTATGGCCACCGCAGTACGCTTGCCGACTGGTGCCGTGGCCGTCTCGCACTATCTTTGTTTCGCAAGTCTAACCTAAATACTGAAGAAAGTAGAATGTACTTATAGTACCATCCTATTCGGAGAAACAAAGAACAATATATATTTTGGCATTTAAAATCACCTATTAGCAATACTGACATTGTTTTAACTGGCGATTTCATTATGCTTCTGTCTTACTTCAAGCAGAGGCCTTTCCCTAACATTGAGATATATTTTTTGTTACTATTAGTTACTAGTTTTCAGTTACTATAATAATAGTTTTAAATACTAGTTCTTTGGCGACCAAACTTCTAGCAGATTGTTACAGCCATATTCGAGTAGGTAACGATATCAAAAATTTCTTGCGATCATTTCAATACTCTAAAAGATGTCCTGCTTGTTACAACTTTCCAGCGAGGTTTGTAGCGAATCAGAATTCATACTCCGTAGTATTATTTATCATCCACTTCACTTGCGAACAATAATCAAACTATACATTACTTTACATAATGTAAAGTCACATAACACAAGATTATGAACAAAATATACAATTCGCTACATGACTTTCCAAGATCCCTCCAAAAACTCAATGAGATACTTACAGGCTGGTATTATCATTACATATAAAATTTAACTGTTCTTAATCCATCTCATCGTAAAGGGAATGATCAATTTCGATGTTTTTTATACTTACGTGGTAATTCAAATGGTTTTTAACCGACTTCAAAAAAAGGAGGAGGTTATCAATTCGTCTGTATGTTTTTTTTTTTGTTTGTTTGTTACCTCATAACTTTGGACTGGCTGAACCGATTTTGATGATTCTTTTTTTATTTGAAAGCTAGTGCTTCCCGTGTGGTCCCATTTTTTTTGTCCAGTTCTGTCAACGGCATCCAGTGCAAAACCGTATAAGTGTTAAATTTGCATTTGGTGTGTATACGACAAATAGACGAATAACTCAATATCATGCCAACCGATTTCGATGATTCCTTTTTTATTGTAAAGGATGTTCTTCAAGGGTAGTTTGATGAGAGTTTGGTTAGGTTCTGATTATGGGATCCGTGACAAAGTAACACAACTTTCAAGAAACAAGCCTACTCCTTTCTTAAGGGCCGGCAACGCATCTGTGATTCCTCTCGTGTTGCAGGTATCCATGGGCGACGGTAATCACTTACCATCAGGTGACCCGCATGTTTTAGAAAAAAAAAAATTATGTACACTAAAAATGGAAAAATAAAGTAAATTTTCAAAAAAAAAGTATTAACCGACTTCAATATTGATCAGAGGCATAAAAATAAGGCACTAAAAACCGAAAAATAAATAGTTTATCAAATTAACCAAATTTAATGAAACATATGAATATGTGTGCTACCAAGAGATGCATTGGAAGTCGGTGCCAACCGAAAATCATATCATCTACATCTAGGTACAAAGGCACCGACTTCCAATGAAAATTATTAGCTCTATAGTTGGACCTAATAGGATAGGATCGGGTATTATCGATATCTGATTTATTAATTTCCAAGTTTTTTAGGGATTTTCGCAAAAAGATTTTGAACGTCAAATACCAGTCCCTCAACATGTGGTATAAGGGAGTATATCTATAGGGTCTTCTAGTATCGTTATAATAAAATCGCTTATGACTCGGACTACATCGGGCAACCCAAAAACTTTACTATTGATGTTATAATATAAAGACTAAAGGTCATAGTGGCTTAGAGTCAACTGCGGCTTCAGTTAACATTTTGACATTTCGTATTTGTTATTATAAATACACATTGTTAGTACCCACAATATTTCTTATTACAAAATCCAGTCGTAAATAAGTTAATCATACTTTAATTAAAACATATATTTTAACATGTTTTTACATAGTAGTAGTAGCAATAATATTCGTCCAATAGAACAGGCGAAGGAATTAATCAATACTGCCAATTCTGAAGTTATTAATATTATGTGGTTGTTGTATATATGTAGTGAGTTTTATTCTATGTTCGAGTTTATATAAAGGCATACGCGCCAAATCTTCTATATAATATTTCGTAAATTTGTAACCATCTTCTTTATGGGAATTTTTGTGGCATCTCAGAATTCATGATCCGTGGTATTATTTTTCGTTCACTTCACTAATGCACAATAAACTAACCATATTACATAAAACACTGATAGGCTAAAACGTGATTGACTAAAATCCCGTCAAAAACTCTTTAATGGCATAATCATCATGAGAACAGTATGATTCTTTTTCTAGTACGACAGGCATCGCAGAAGCATTTGCCAATGTCAATTATATTTCCATATACATGTATATGTTACAATTTCCTTGAATAAAGGTTCTTTGTTTGGTAAATGCTAACTCTTTCTATGCCTATGCATAATAACTGAATTATTGTGTAAAATAGCATTGAAATTTTTAAATATTTCAATGTATATATATCAATATAAAACATCTCATAGCCAGTTAAAGGGCAGATAAACGGCCTCTAGAGTTTAACATTCTGACATCTAATATATTAACAAAGGAACTAAAATTGTAGATACAGTGATTATAGTTCATTATTACTTATATTATTTTATAATATTGTAATGTTGTTTACATTTAAAAAAGTAAATATAATGGTTGATAGATCTACTAATGGTGTCTTCACAATATTATATATAAGATTCAATTTAAATTACGGATTTAATACTTCCCACAATTCCCATCCAAGCACCATGAAGTTGCAAAGGTATTTTAGAATACAAGCGAGTTATCAGCTTGCAAACAAATTAATATTTAAAAATATTAGGAAATTAAGCTTTTATAAAAATGCACTAGAGAGTAACTTCAATGTGTATGTCAGCCATATTGTTATGCGCCATTTTGTTTTTATTTCATCAGGACTGAACAAACATGCTAAATTACAAACTCGTAGGCTTACAAGAGATTGTTCTCACACAGCTTACGAGATTTGACCTAAACCAACTAATAATCAAGCTGAATAAAAGCTTCAGAAAAAGTAGAGATGGTCATACGGACTGCCGATAGAAGTAAAAACACAAAACAATGAAATAAATGTGTTTTATTTTGAATTTTCACATTAACTATAGTGTTTTTTTATGTTATAGGAGGCAAATGAACATGCGAGTGATCTGGTGTTAAGTGATCACCGCCGTCATTGCTAGTGCGTTGCCAGCCTGTGTCTGAGGAGAGAGAAGGTGGGCCTTCAGCGTTCTCACTGACCGAACGAAACGCAACAATGCAAGCACTGTTACTTCACGCCACTTTTCTGTGAGATGTTGGTACTACTCCAAGTGAGCCGACCCATTAATGCTGAAGTCAGTAATAGCTTCAGTATGGCTCTACCACCTATCGAATGTGAATATTATGAATGAAAATATCGAAATATTAATTTTGAGCATTTGCTTTTTGAAATTATTAACATTAGTGTGGTTTTTATATACATTGGCATTTGTAGCAATAATTATATACATGTTTATAAAGACTACTAGCCTCTGCCCGCGACTTCGCGTGAAATAGTCACTTTGGGCTAACGCTAACACGCAGAAGCTCTCTAGGAAAAGAAAACTCCGATCTTGAAACATTCTTCATTGACACTCCGCTCCTATTGATCTTAGCGTGATGATATGTAGTCTATAACCATCCTCGATAAATAAGCTATATAACACTGAAAGAATTTTTGAAATCGACCAAGTAGTTTCTGAGATTACCCTCTACAACGTCACAAACTCACAACGTGACAAACTTTATCTCTTTATAATATTAGTATAGATTAATCAATCAAACGTATGATGAGCTGCAAATTTTCAATATTACATGTACACAGGTCCTATACTACGCATCGCTAGTCCAACGCAAGACAATATTATTTACCTCCTGCCAAAAATACTGCTCAACGCATCTAAAGAACTTTCTTGGGGCGCGTTCCAGTAGAAGCTCACAACGCTCAAAACGCCCTTTTCGCCGTTCCACTAGACAACCGCGAGCGTTGCGGTCGTGGCGAAAACGTCATTGATGACATCATAACATACGCTCACGCGAAGCTCACGACGCCCCATGCCTGGAGGTGGGTCGTCGTGAGCGTTGTCAAAATTGGCGGGATTCTCAATAAAGATGGTGACCGTGAAAATGTCATAACATGATACGGTATAGGATATTTATATCAAATAACATACTGTATTGAAATACGTAAATGAAATATGTTAATAAAGTTTTGCTAATTATACTTCTTTTGAAAAATATTGTGAATTCTAAAATTCAATTTAGAAATGAATCTTACGATCGTAACGCTCGCGAGCTAGTGGAACGGGAAAACTCGCGGTCGTGAGCGTGAGCGTTGTGAGTTTCTAGTGGAACGTAGTCTTGTTCAACCGTTTATATGACACTGATTACTGCACTTACTTTTTATTAATAGTTGATTTAATGTTAACAGTGACGTCAGTGATGACGTCATAATTTTATCGACGTTGGTCACTGTATTGATTTCCAAGTTTTACGTAACGTGAAGAAAATAGTAACTACGCCTTCCCTTTTAAGTGACAGTAAAAAGTGTTTTTATATACCCGTATGTTGAACTTTATTTTTATGTTCTACCCATAAATTTATACTAGCTTTTATTCTGTTTATGACTCGAATTGAGGTGTGGTTTCATAGTATACCAGCCTCTGCCTGCGACTTCGTTCGCATAGATACATTAAGACCAACACTAACACGCAGCAGTTCTCAAAAGGAAAAACATCCCGATTTTCAAACATATTTCATCTGTGCTCTGCTCTTATTGATCTTAGCGTGATAACATATAGCCTATAACCATTCTCGATTAATGAGCTATATAACACTGAAATAATTATTCAAATCGAACCAGTAGTTCCTGAGATTATCCCCTACAACGCCACAACGTCACAAACCCACAAACTTTATCTCTTTATAATATTAGTATAGATTAGCTATCTGGGTTTCATATACACTGTGTGAGTTGAAATACATGATTGGATTGATAAAATAGCAACCATAGTATGACTCTATGCTTGTCTTACTGCTGCTAGGTATAATAAATATTCAGGAAATCTTTGTAATTTCTCATTTGAAGTGAAACAATTTTGGTACTTTCACATGTTAATTGTGAATTTGAATCGGTATAACTTTTCATACATTGTTAATATGTATTTCAAAGTTTTGGGTCAATTGTAATTAGTAAGAGAAGCTATTTAAGCGTATAACTCATAATATATTTTTTTTATGTTTATGATATGGAGACCGAGGAGATGAAATAAAAGTCATTTTCAGAATGAATGCCTGTAGTCTAAAATAATTGCAGCCATGATGTGACAATGCTATTAAAATATAGCAAGTGTTATTTATGAAATAAGAAGAATAAAGTTAACGTGTTTATTGTTAGAAAAATAAAGAAAATAGAGATAAAAAGAGAAATAATATTGTTAGAGATATTTTCATACTTTATCTAAGAGTGACAACCATATTACCTGTGAAATCACAACGCTAGATAATTATTTTTCTGTTATCAAATTATATTAAAATAACTAAAAAATTCTTTCCTGCTTCGTTGAATGAAGTATTTCTACGCTTCAAATATTATTGTATACGTATACTTATTTTATTAAGCTTATACTAAATGTAACTTTTATTAAATTCATCACCATATTTTATATTTAATTACTTTTTTTTAAACGATTTTAAACTATTTCATTTCAATATATGTAATAAGCCATATATATCTTTGTATCTGTGTTTGGAATTACTATAATATTTAAACTAATATTATAAAACTGGAGGGTTTGTTTGTTTGGTTGTACGCGCTATCTCAGGTACTACTGGTCCGATTTGAAAACTTCTTTCAGTGCTACATAAGTCATTTATCGAGGAAGACTATATATCATCACGCTAAGACCAATAGGAGCGGAGCACCTATGAAGAAGGTTTCATAATTGCTTTTTTCCTTATGAGAATTTCCGCATTTAGAAATTAGTAATAATATAAATGGAGGAACTCACTGGAATTACTTAATATATCACATTAAAGCCAAAACGCAATAAATCAGGCGGCTAAGCAGAACGGCCATCGACTAAATAGCTTAGAAATGAGGCCATAAATTCTTGAAATCGTTAAAGGACTAACTGAACCTTGGATAGGGATTTTTGTCACCTTTACTGTCCTTCGAAACGAGAATTTCAAATACGTTTAATGGACATAAAACTTAATGGAGTGCGTTTGACTTCATACATTTTCATAGTTTTTTTTATATGTATTTTCATAGATTTCAATGAAAATAAACAAGTTTATTTACGAACTACAGCTTCGTAATATATTTTGATCGTTGATTATTGATTTGCCGTATTGTGAGTTGAAGCGCCATGTGGAGCGGGTTTTGGTGTCAAAAGGCTATTATAGAGTGGATCAATATGTGAACGATGGTGATGTCTGGAATTGACTCCTCTCTGTGCATCCACTAAAAACGATTCTAACGTTAATATACTTAAAATATGTTAAAAAGATAGACCCAGAATAATAAATTGAACACAATATTTTATACAAACGCTCAATTAAAGACATAGTATGTCCATTGATTAATAATGATTGAAAATTGCTGAAAACTCTCCAGCTATTAGCGAACGATCAGTACCAGCCTGTCCCTCGAAACAGAGCGTGCTCACGCCCACGCCCGCGTAACCACAGATCACGCCGCCGTGGTCTGGGGGTTAATTTCGCTCCCGCACACCAGATTAGGCCTACCACGGCAGCGGTTCAAGCCTAGGTTCGATCCCTCGGTAGGGAGCCCTTGAGTGTGTTGCTTGTGCGATACGGTAACACAAATATACATCACCGCTACAACACTACACGATCACCCCCACACACGTGCACGCCTACACGCTTGGACATGAAAGTGGAAGGGTTTACTTTTTTTTCCCTTATCGAACTGAAAAACTCTTAATTTTCCGATAGTAAATATATGGAAGAGTTGTTGAGGCGTGTATACTTGGTACACATATACGGTTCAACAACTCATACATATATGAATAGTTAGCTAGGCTAGCTAAGATAGGTCGCGATTTTGCATGTAACAGGCAACAGCCAAGCCGAAGTGTGCCGTGCACCCTTGAGCTGGTTGCCAAAATAAAATCGGGTGAGTGCCTTAAGCGCTCGCCTTAGTAGTCCGGTGAAGCTGTTAAGACCTTGCTGGGTCAATAGAGTAGACATTTCGAAAAAAAAAAAGCCTTGCAAGGTCAATAGCATAGTCAGTTCGAAAAAAAAAAATACTTTAGCAGTTAAGCGTACACAAACAGACAGCCATTACTAAAGATAATTGATATTAGGTCTTTACCTCTTTACCTATGAAATTGCCGATTTGTATGAAAAAATTAAAACGATTTTTTTTTTCATGTATTTTTTATCTGTATTAATCGAAGTTATCACCCATGCAATCAATGCATCTTTGCCAACACAGTGGTAGTTTATTGATGCCCTTCTTAAAGAAATCAGCTGAACGGGAGGCAACAAATTCTTCAAAGGCATTTTGTACTGCCTCTCGGGTATTGAATTTTTTTCCCGCCAAGTAGTTATCCAAATTCTGGAAAAAGTTGTAGTCTGAAGGCTCAAGGTCTGGTGAGTAGAGCGGTTGAGGGAGAACTTCCTATCCCAGTTCTTGCAACTTGGAGACCGTCTACTGTGCAGTATGAGGCAGAACAGGCAGAACGGCAATTTCATAGGTAAAGACCTATTATTATTTTACTACTCACAGGTGTGAGAGGACTCTAGGAAGATACCTGCAACAATATTATTTACATTGTTATTATATATTATATATAGGTAAAAGATAGATTAGACAATAATAATGCAGAGCTATAAAATTAAAGATGTTTCCGTATAAGTTCACAGCGAAGTATACATATTCATATATTCTTACTTAAATTCACAAACTTAGCAAGTAGCGTCTCTATTGTAATGACATTCCTAGGGATGGAAAAATGGCTGCCTCAAACAAATAAGGAATCAGCGAACATGACGCTTCAACGGTTCGGACCTACAAATTTATTACCTCTAAAACAGCCGAGTTAATCACAAGTAACCCTGTTTTATAGGAACGATAAACATCAGGCGACCTCTGACACAGTATTTGTGGTTCCTTGTAGAAATTTCCAACCACATTACTAGGAACTAACGAAAATTCCAAGGAACAAAAAGTATTTGAATTATCATTCTAACTCGAATACGAATTCATGTAATGCCTAATCTAACTCAGTAATGAGTTATTTTGACTAGAATTCCAGCAGTTCTCTCACTCGAAGTACTGAATTAATTTTATAGAGAGGCGAATTGTACCATTATCTAGATTCTCAAGGGACTCACACAGGGCTTCAAAGAGGCTAATCGTAACTAATATGACTATGACGAATGTTAGATTGTTTGTTTCGCTTTCGAAGCGATGATAATTTAGTTGATAGCTTGTTCGGACACAGCCTCAGTGGACGTAGGAACGAATCCCTGCAACTGAATCGTAGCGGGCGGTAAACCAAACCATCGTGATGAAATGATGAAAAATTAAATGGTGGTAGAGCCACGCTGAAGCTATTACTGGCTTCAGCATAAATGGGTCGGCTCGACCAAGGTAGTATCACCCTCTCATAGAAAACCGACGTGAGGTAACAGTCTTTGCACTGTTGCGTTTCGGTCGGTCAGTGAGCGCCGGAAGCCCCTCCTCACCCTCCTCTCCTATTCCCTTCATCTCCCCCAACACAGGCTGCCAATGCGCTTGCGACTCATCAGGAGTTGCAAGTGTCTATGGACTACGGTGATCACTTAACATCAGGTGACCCGTCTGTTTGTTTGCCTCCTATGATATAAAAAAAGTCGGTGGTTAGTTTTTTCTTTCTAATTCTGTCGGTCTAACTATGGATCTCAAGTAAAAAAAATGTCGCCAAGCTCATGTTGGTTTTTTATGGTGTGTTTTGCAAAGGCTCTTGAGAACCAGTACCTACCCTCTAAAATTAGCCTACTTACTATCTTAGAACACAGTCATTTAACAAAAGGTGAGATTGGGGTGAAATGTTAAAAAACGTATGAAGTGTTAAAAAACATGTTGTGAAATTTTATTTACAGTTTCTTAGAATAGAAAGGAAATAAAGCATTTTATTTTATCCCGAAAAAAAAAACTGTTCACGAGGGATACATCAAATCTATATTAAAAATAATGCAGCCGGAAGCATAAGCTAATGTCTGTGAATTATTTATATATAACTTTATTTTCTTTAACTATCTATACGTGAAGCAAAATTTTTGTACCCCTTTTTAACCTATTTCCCGTCAACGGGTGAACTTGTAATTTGGCATAGTTAAAATTTATATGGCGGAGAAGTGCAGAAAGCTGTTTATTTTATATAAAATGCATTAGAAGTACATTAAATTAATTAAAATATGCACTACTCACACTACTACTCGAATTTTAAACAACATATACACACAAGTAAATAAAAAAGACATTTTGACAGCCGTCGATAATTACGAACTTCAAATAAGGTTGTGAAGGAGGTTGCTATGCTCGACTGTATGTATTTTTTAACTCTTACGTTCCAATAACCATTTTTCATCCTACATTCAACAGTGATATTATAAAATATAACTATTATTGTAATGTTTATTATTTTTTATGGTGAACTCACTTCAAATAATGAATTAATAAAAAAATGAGCCAAATAATACTTTGTATAATCAAAATAAAATTTTGTTCATAAAAGTAATCCATGACTTAGACCTCTGCGGTTACAATTCAACCTCATGTATCAACAAAAATAATTTATTTTCAAAAGCTAATGGAAGTATTAAAAACGTCTTTGTCTTGGATTCACCATTTGATTGTATTGTGCATCCATTACTTTTCCAAACGATGATACTGGGCATATCACTATTTCTCATAATGAACAGACTACATTTAATTCAATATCACCTAGAAATACCACCCACCCATGGTGTCGTGTAAAATTAATAGAAAATTGTGTCATGGGTTGCGATAAATTTCTTTATTTTCGTAAAGTTAGGTTTGGTTAAAATTAAAGCTTTACCACGTGGTTTTTGTTTCCAATTTATAATTAATTTTCATTTTCATTTACACATAGATTTTTTTAATGATTATATAATAAAGATCATGGCGAATGGCATATAACTGAGTAGCCATGATGAAGACCTTTGATTATAGAAGTATATCCTTTGATAAAAGAACTCTAATAAATTTCAAACTTTAAGAAATCAATTAACTATGGTCGAATGTCGACCACTGGGCGACCACTAGTTCTGTTTAAATAAATATATGTGTTTCGTCAAATCTGAGTTAGAAATATTAAGGACGGTAACCGTATCACAGTAGGTTTAAAAGATAAAGCTAATATTGTTATTACATATAAGACGAGTTAAACAACCAACTTACAATATTGTATTAAAGGAATTAGTCACGTTGATTCGTAAGTTATTAGTTTGTATATTAACTGTTTCAACAGACCTTCGACTAACAAACAGGGTTGTGAGTATAAACATATTTCGTAACATAATTATTTATAGTATAGAATTGACAATTTCGATATTGTTGTTATTGATTAGCTGTTCTTCGCACCTTAATGCTACAGCTACCGAAAAAAAAAAAACAGTGTTATTACAAATAAGTTCAATACATATAACATCAAAAAATCTTCACTTGCTTTAAAAAGATTGCGTTTTCAATGCACCGCAATCGCCCTAGGCAAATTCGCGTTACCCTTTTTTCGCAAGTCTAACCTAACCTAACCAAAGCGAGACAAAAGAACAAGATGACAAAAATTCAGTGAGCGCGGTGTATTTAAAACGGAACCTTTTTAAAGCAAGTATTCAGTACGTATTTAACATTTTCTGTAATAACGCCGATAATGAGTACGAACGACACTGAATTGTTACAATTATTAATACTATTAATTTTTTACCTAGTAATATTATAATTTCAATACACCATACACTTATGTATATGCCTGTTTTATTGACATATTAGCGAACCTGGGGTCCTAACCAAGCTGCTTATCGACAATCACTAACGCAAATAGTGATATAGCGTTCAGCTATGTCATCTCCATACATTTTTTCGTTTTCTATTTGCGTTAGTGATTTTCGATAAGCAACTTGGTTAGGCCCCCTG
The DNA here is from genome assembly GCA_014332785.1 of Antheraea mylitta. Lineage (NCBI taxonomy): Eukaryota > Metazoa > Arthropoda > Insecta > Lepidoptera > Saturniidae > Antheraea > Antheraea mylitta. Next base: position 476,694 of record JACEII010000009.1, on the reverse strand, counting down.
GTATGGAAACATCTATCCTACACTTTGACCTTAACAGTTTATGAATATATAAAATAGAAATCGTTGCCGTGATGTCGAAAATATGACATTACATAGTATTTAGCGCGTTGTGCAGTATTTTTGGGAGGAGATAATTTTGTCATCTCGCATATTGACATGCTACGTAAGCATGACCGGCCGAATTGCGATTACGTGGCTTGCGTCAGACTAACAACACGTATTATAGGAGCCGGGGGCCTAGCCAAGTTGCTTATCTACAGTAATCAACGCAAATAGAAAAGCGTTAGTGATTGTAGATATCACGTGATATAGCGTTCAGATATGTCATCTCCATACATTTCTTCGTTTTCTATTTGCGTTAGTGATTGTAGATAATTAATAGAAATTTATAAAAATGTATATAATTATTGATCTAAGTGTCAATAGATATGAAAACACAGTAATGTTAATAATTTCATTACACAAATTCTGAAATAATTTAAAAATACAAAAAAGAACACAGTTATCTATTTGTTATAAGTTTTCACTCCTTCCGGCAGTCCTGGCTCTTCTTTTTTTATGCTGTGTAGTCGTGGTTGTGTATATATACGTGCATTATACACACGTACACCGGAATTTATCTACTAAATACACATATATAAGTTCCATCACGTCAAAACTATTAAACGTATCTGCATACGACTGACCATTTGATCCAAAATTGTTTGTAAATGCACATTTATTTTTAATGTAATTGGTCCTTTGCCATTTTTAATTGTTAATGAAGAAAACAGAAATGAGGTATAATTGCAAAGTGTCTATGTAGGTAAGATTTTTATTAAGAAAAACTAACTCAATATTATTCTGCAGAACACATAATATTATATTAATTTTGTATAAGACTATTTTGTGTTGTGCCTTTTTTGTTTTTAGATTATTCTGTAATATATTTAAAAATTGGTAATTAAGGGTTAAACATGTATTTGTCGCACTTAACACTGGTAAAATTACTTGCATAACCAGAAATCTCATAATTAAAAAAATATTTGCTCAATGAAGTCATACAATTACATTACAATTAAATGAAGTTGTTTGTAATGTTCGAACTAAAACTAAACAATATGTTGTCTCACTAAGCTAGCATTTATAATCTCTTTCAATTTCGTAGAAGCTGATTTTAATCTTTAGTAAATATACATAATATCTAGCTTAAAATCTTCGTGAAACTTCGGAAACGATTTAACAAGTTCGATCCTCAAAGCCGGACCGGCGGGGAAAACCGCCAGCTCTCATGTCCCATTGTGTTGCCAGAGCTGATTTGGTTTTAAAATGAATTTCCTCGTGCAAAAGGTAGGGCTACCTAATATTCTACGAGAGCTGATACATTACGTTTCTAGACTTCAATAAAAACGTTCTAAAAAAAATTCATCGAAAAACTAATCACTAAACAACACTAAATACGTCAAATGAAATAATCCTAGTGCTTTATCATGTCAAACGATTTAAGCCTGATAAAACCAGTTGTCATGTTAATTATTTTTTGTTTGGAAGTGCTCACTGCAACGCATAGGGAAGAGTGGGGTAATTGAGAACGACGGGTAATTGGGAACAGTTAGATAAATAGTACATCATCCCATACTACACTGTCGCGAACCTATTCTACGACTGAATGCTTACGGCTTATGCGAAAGTGGGATTGAAAGGATGCACTAGTGTTGTCACTGTCAGTCGAACAATTATTTTTGTATTTTTCAAACGTCTTTCTTAATTACCTCATACCGTTCCCATTTCCCCCACGGGATGATCTCAATTACCCCATAGGGTATCGGGTAAACAGGAACGGCAATGTTTTTTGTTTTAGTTTTTATTTTTATTAAAACGTAAATTTAAAAAAACGTTTTATGACTACTACATAGATAGATAATTAAAGTTCATGTAGCAATCAAATTTGATTTAGTTTATAACTTTTTTCTATTATATTTTAGCGTTTGAACTTAAGTTTTCCCAATTCCCTCACTCTCCCCTAAATTTTGAATGGTATGACGATCCGAGCGAGAATGCTTTCTTCTCTTGTTACGAATTAACTATTCAGGCTCAATTTTGGCTTGACGAACCTTCACAGCTTCACCGCGCTTTTTGGACGAATGCTTAAAGCCATGAAAGCAACGAGTTCATAAGTTACAATTTGGTCGAACGTCAGCTTGAACTGTTGCTTTAAACACAAATTTGTGAAGTTAACTAAATCAAAGTTTAGCTAAATTGCTGCACCACGACGAGTGTGCGTGATATATGGTTATGCGGACGTGGGTGTCAGCATACTCTAACTCAATATCAGAGGGGGAGGGCTCCCTACTGCTTGTGTACCACGCTTTTTATACCTTTCCAATTGATTTAGCAAGTGAGTGGAATATGAACGACTTGTTCTTAGGCATCTGCGCTGACAAATATAAAATCTAGTTTAAAAGGCACAAAGAAAGCTTAGGATGTGGTTAATGGGGATGTACCTTATCGGAAACTTGCCTCAAACATAATTCATTGTAGATCTCCTGGCGTCAAGTACTGCGGATATGTAACCAAGGGGGTTTTAGTATGTACAGTCCAGCATAACCTATTCGCTACCCTCCAAGGAAGCACATTATGCGCACCTGGCGATAATACATTTTCACCCGCTAAAAAAAGGATGCCTGGTATCTATTAATAATGTCAACGAGGATTGTTTTAAGTTCACGCAACGTTGACAACCCTAGTTACGAGCGGATAGTTTTCCCATAATTCGCCCGTCTGCTGAATAATTTCAACGTGTTTTTGTTTACGTAAAGTGATTCTAATTCGTCACCAAATTGTATTAGATGAAATTGATACAATTTGAATAGGACCTTTAAATTTGATTAACTAATGGACGCACATTTTTGAAGTTCGTAAACAAGGTAACCTTATAACTATTTATATTTATTTTAATTTACGAGTACAACATTGGCAGAGATTGTAATCAAGCAAGAAATTCTTTAGAAAAAAATTTCCAAAGCCATGTTAGACGTTTAAAAATAAACGATACAGAGAAACCTTATGGGTTCACATCACCCGTGACCTCGACATGCGGGTGACTTGTTGCGGTTGCGTCAAGCTAGTGACGCGTAGTTTAGTAACATATGTACATATAATATTTATATTTTATAGCTTATGCAGCCATCATATATTTAATAAATTAAGCTATAAAATTGTAACAAATAAATAGTTATTACTCATAGAGTAAATAGATGTGAAAACCAAAATAATGTCAACATTTTCAATGAACAAGTTATAAAATTTAAATAATTCAGATTTAATCTTAAATCCTATAAAAAACAAGTCCTAGTAAACTATATTCTGTTAAAGGAATACCGTGATACATAATTCATGAGTAAATGATACAGAAACATGTTCAAAGATGAGGCAATATATAAACAAGTAACGCAAAAAGAAACTTTGAAAGGCAGCCATATTTCAGAGGAAAAAACGCGTGAAAAAGTTGAAGGGATCGACAGACCAAATGAGTAAACGATTCCCCTTTACTTTCAGCTTAAAGCATAGACTTGTAGCGATATAACGCTGTGGAAAAATTAAAATTCAACTAAATAACTGATCTATAATACTACAGCAGGTGGTGCGAGCTTCGTTGATCTATCTTCTTATCTATTCATGTGTTTTACCACCAAATAATTATAGGACCAAAGCAAATATTTTTACCATAGTGTATATATTTACGACCGCTCTGTTTTTATGTTTTTTTTTCTATAAATTAATTATTATAGCAAATTAAAATTATTAAAATAAACATTATGTGAAATATTGAACAAATTTATAAAACTAGTGACCAGTGGTCGAACTTTAATCATGGAAAAAATCTTGCCAATTTTTTATTGGTAACAAAGTTCGCTAATAGCTTCAAAACAAAGAAAGAATGAAAAAAAACGAGCCATCACGGGACGCCTGGCAGATGTGAAACATCGAAATTGTTCGAATCGAACTAATCTCAAATTACACTATTATAGGTATGCGAGCTCAGTGTGGCAAGAGTGATTGCGCATACTCGTTACTGCATTGCATCGCGTCGCCACCTCTCACACACTCGTCATTTCAACAATTAGGTTTACCCGCGCCTATATATGTTTTACATTATAAAATTTCTTGAGGCTGAGAAACAGAGAAAGATGTTTTAAACTGTTTTCAGACTGTCTATTTATATATAGAAGATATATTTTTATCATCAAGTTTTCTTCAACCTAGCAATATATTTTCATAAAACAATTAAGAGGTGTCTCCAACTTAAGTTTTTCGAAATAATAAAACTCCATTTGTCTTGTAACTTGGACCACAACTAAACGTCACCATCGATCAAAACACTTCTTATAACATTCGTAGCGAGTTCCTGCCTACAGCTCGGTCGAGACGCAAGAAATCGTCCTTTGGTAATAATAACTTGTACGATATCATAGATTAACTTAAATAATATTGGAAGTTGTGTACTAAGTTTTATTTTGAGTAAAAATCGAAACAGACCTCGCAAAGAATATGATCGCTAACTAAATAATAACATCAATGTAATTATAATTTAAACTCTTGCTACTATTAGTAAATATATTATTAATAAGTAATCTATCATAATAACAATGAAAATATTATGTGTCTGTAGTTTTTTGTTGTATAGGTATAAGTGATAAAACACATTTCAATTATTTTTAAAAATGTATGTTGTATGAACACGCATCACAGTTAAAGTACTGAGTTCATAATAAAACCACACGATGGGGTGTAAGGGGTGTCAAATAACATCATAAGACTTGAGACATCCAAGACACCACCAGTTCAATCACATATGGGAACAAGTAACACATTTTTTGGTCCTTATTTGAGATCATTCTGGTCGCAATAATCCAACCATTCCAAGTCATATTACCTATACTGTCTATAACTTTTTTAGTAATCTAGAAAGTACCTTTAGCTTGACTGAAATGATGGTGTACCTGATATTAAGGGCAATACAAATACAAAAACCAGAGCGAAAGCCGCGAGGTCTACAATCTACCTGCAGTCACAAGTATCATGCAAGCTTTGGCAACTAGTTATATCAGCTGGTCCCCAAAACAAGGTGACCGAGAGTCACTGTGACATGTTTAC
>JACEII010000009.1:429834-471548 GCA_014332785.1 Antheraea mylitta | reverse complement strand
TAGTGGCGACCGGCGATGGATAGTGTGTCACTCGGTGGTCGCTATTATTTTTGGAATGCACAGTGCTTGCCATCAGGCATAGTGCAGTCATTTTGCCGTACTACAATAAAAAAAAAATCACACCTGGTATATAGTGGTTTTAATCAAATTGAAGATAACTGTCATGCCTTACTTCCTAGCACTATACTGTATGATATACCTTGTCCTTGCATACAAAAATAATACACAATCATAGTTAAGTTAGAATAACTTACTATTTTGAGAATCCATAGTTAAATATTTGAGAAAATTTGAACGTTACGTAATAGTGAAATATTATGTAGAATCTTTGAGATGCAATGATAAAAAAAAATGTAAAATGCTATGTACAAAGATAGGTATCTAAAAAGTTGTTTCGGATGGGTACATAATACTCAAAGTTCTATTAGTACTGCTCTTTCAATTTTAGTCCGGTGAAGCTGTTAAGACCTTGCTGGGTCAATAGCGTAGACATTTCGAAAAAAAAACTCTTTCTATTTTGGTAGCATAAATTTAGAGCTAAAAGGATTGCGTTACTACTTATCAGTGCACTATAATCAGAGGGTCTATGTTCTGTCTTTCATACTTTCAATCGGACTCCAAAAGTCTTCCACTCTTAGTATACATATTTGGATACGGAAGGTTTTGCAAAAAACAAATTATCTAACACACCTGTATATCTTACTGAATGAAAACACAAAACATTGACTAAAATATTACAATGTGCAAAACAGCAAGTCATTACTATAAATAATAAAAATATTCATAAAAGTTCTTCAATTTTATTTCACGGTTATAGGGTATATACTTGGCAGATAATGAACTCCACAAGTCACTACTTCCTTACCAGAATTATGTTTATATTTTATTTATTTTAATATGTGAATGTAATGTAAAATATGTGTATTACACTAAATTTTTTAACGTCAACAAATTTAATCATCGATTTTAACAACTATATTCACTGCCAACGATATTTTTAGAACAGGTAGCAGTAGTCTTTATAATCTAAACATTTGTTCTTCCTTAGGTTTTAAATGAACATAAACATAGGATTTTTAATTATAAAAGTGAATTAGGACTGCATTGTGAGATAGGTTCAATACATATTAACCTACATATTATACGTAAAATTTATATCGTACACTTAAAAATGGACTAGATATTTTACAATACACTTTGAAGATGTTATACTTTTGTCTGCTGCAATGCAAATAGATAATAGTTAAGTTTTTGAATATAGGTCAATTCATTGATCATTGTCTTTATCAATTTCTCTCTGTGCTGGTTCTCCAGTGTAGCTGCCGGAATACAGCAATGGATTTACAACTTGATGGGGGTAGGTAGCCAGGCGGTGGTGGAGGTGTGACTCCCAGAGCTAGTCAGGGGTGACTAACACCCATTCTCCCTTGAAAGGTCTAGCATCTTGACCCCTCAAACTGCAGTTGGGGCCCCTTAAGAGAGAACAACACCCGTAGGAGCAGCAAACGTAGTGCCAATTAGACAGTCCCTGCTTCACCGGCCAAAAGGTGTAAGATCGTACCTTGGGGTTTTAGTCCGTGCTACTCAGACATATCCATCCTCTGCTGCCCGGTGGGATCATCCGTTATGGATTTTCCCATGAAAAAAAAAGGTAGCCAGACGGCCTTTAAAAAGCCCTACCACCATGTTGTGGTTTCGGCAACTAAGCCATCGTCACTTTGGTAACATTTACTCACAGTTAGGTTTCAAAATGTTTTGTTTATTATGCATTTTAACCACTGAAATAACTATACATAACATACACTGTGACATTGGTCAAGTGCTACACAAAACATTTTTAAAAACGTGATCACAATCTGCAAAGGTCACGTCGTAATATACAAACAAAACTGTTATTTTAATACTGAGCTACATATTCTCGATGCCGATGGTATAAGTTCAGAGATCTTGTTCAATTACGTAACTGTTTGAACCTTTTTAAAAAACACAAGTTACCTTTCAAGTTTTGACGTTAATTGAATCTGACCAAAGATAACAATATCACTAAGACTACAAGGGAACTTGAACATAAGGATACGCTCTTTTCGATAAAGCTTCAGCTTAAAAATATTCTAGTCAGACGAATATTTGATATAAGCATATATCAGTGGTCGGCAAACTCGTCATCCAAAACAGCCAAATATAAATAATACAAAATTGAAGTTTATTTAAACAACGCTTTCTCAAACTTAAGCCTTGCTTTCGAGTCATTTTAATGGTAATAATTAAGATTAGCACACTCTAGAGCTTGCCTTGGCTAAATATATATTTTTTGCAAGTAACTAGCCGTTTTATTCTTGCTTTCCAAAAAAGTGTACCTCTGTAGGTTTAAGTTTCAAAAACTACATACCTCTTACAAGACAAGTTAATAAATAATAGTCTGTGTCTGCACTAAACATGTTTTGGTAGAACCACAGTAAAAGAGTGAATGAGCCGCATGTTGAAGTAGACTTAATGCTAAGTAAACTTCAATTTGAATTCTCTTATAGGTGGGCATATTCCCTGATGCGGTAGACTGCAGGAAGTTCCATTTGTGTTCACCGCCAGAAAACTTACCGGATGGTAGACCTGCTGACCACAGGGTAGCACTTTGTCCCAGACACTATGGTTACAATCCTCAAACCGCACAGTGTTCGGTAAGTGTTAATAATAAGAATGACCAAAGTTCTGAACGATCGAAACTAACAAAAAATCAACATAAACATTTTTTTTTATAACTTTAGTGTGTACTAAATCGGTAATATATGGTGATAGAGATACTGGCTCTAAATTGCCGCGGTCAAAACAAATTAACCGATGGTTTATGCCAAATGCTAGTGGTAGCTAGCCATATGGACTTTTAGAAAAATCCAAACATCCACGGAAATCTACTAGATTACCGTTGTCCGGGTAATTCATATTTAGTAACAGTATCGAAGTGTTACGGAAAGAACAGTATGATGAAGTACCAGAGATTTTGATGTATTATAGTATCCATCATTGGAGCAGTCTCACGATGATATCTGCAATCCTCTACTAAAGTTGCTTACATGGTGCATAAAAAATGTATTACTTTACTGATAAAAAATATATTCGAATACAGGTCTCCTTATGTAGTCGACAACGATTATCTCAGTATAACCTCGTAAGATGTAAACGTAAATCAAAAAGCCGTTATTTCCTTTTTCACGTTAAATGCGGAATTACTCCAGTTTTGATACAATTATCATATATTCGGCCATTAAATTCAGGTCGAGCATGTTATGTGAGTCAAGGTGACATAATTTTAGTTTCGTTCAAGGAAACGCACAGATTTATTTCGCATATTATTTATACCCATATTCATACTGTTTAATATATTTGTTACATTATTATTAATCTATCGTAGCTTCTTGTATTTAGGAAAAAGTAAAAAAGTTTAGGTGATTCTGATCCTATTAACTCAAAAGACGCTTGTACTTGACACTAAAAAGCGAAGTCATTCTTCGTAATTATAAGAACTTAAAACGAATATAGTGATTACAACAATAAATGACCTTTACGTCTACACGAGACGATTTAAGCAGCGTTATGAAGACGCTTCTTTTCGTGACTATATAATCCAATTCGAGAGCGACAGCCTCGCCCACAGGATCGACAAGTGAATGTTAAGTCTGGAGTCGATTGATCATTACGTGAAGACAGGTGGCGTTTAGTGCGTTTTTGTCGAAGTAGGTTGAACCATGTTTTATCGTGGGTCGCGACGCCTTCATGAACGCACTGCTTCCACCTGTTTCTGTCCTGAGCGAGCTCCTGCCAGTTTTCACAGTAATCCCAAAAGAGGACATATCTCGCTTGGCACAGTCTTTAAAACGTAACAATGGCCTCCCAACATCCCTTTTTGCATACGCTATAGCACCTAGTAAGGTACGTCTTGGCATGTGAGATGCATCCATGCGATATACATGTCCTAGCCAGCGAAGACGCCTCTGCTTCAGCACGGCAGCTATGCTGGGCAGTTGAGCAATTTCTAAAACTTTCTCATTTGTGACCTTATTCGTCCAGGTTATCCCTAGAATTTTGCGAATACATCGCATGTGAAAAGCATTTAGATGGCGTTCTTGTTTTGCACGTGTTGTCCAGCTTTCTCCTCTTTACAAGAGTGTACTTAAGACGCATGTTTGGTAAACAGTCATTTTGGTCTTGTTAGTAAGGTAATTATTATTCCACACTCTTGTACTCAGCTTTCCGAACATTATCGCCGCTTTACGAACGGGAGCTTTGGTTTCGTTTTCTAGGGATAAGTTGTTGGTTACAATCGATCCCAAGTAACAAAAACTATCGACCACTTCCAAGGGGCTGCCATCTAACAAGATTGTAGGATTTTCTGAGCACCCTGGCACCATTAGAACTGTCTTTTTGTTGTTGATTGACATAGAAAGTAAGGAGCATGCATGAGAAAACCTATCAACCATGCTTTGGAGTTCATCGGAAGAACTAGCCACAAACGCCGCGTCGTCAGCAAACAGAAGTTTATCAATGAAAAAATCGTCTCGATAGCGTTTTGATTTAAGAAGAGCGGTATTAAAGAGTTTCCCATCAACCCTGGAATGTAAGTGTATACCTTGCGTGTCATCTCCAAAGGCAATTTGAAGAAGAACCGAGAAATAGATCCCAAATAAAGTAGAAGCCAGCACACAACCCTGACGAACACCTCTACGTATATCGAATGGCTCTGATGTACAGCCATCTTGAACCACAGTTCCTTTCATGTCGTTGTGAAATGACATAATAAGTCTCAGAAACTTAGGAGGACACCCAATCTTGACCAGTACTGTAAAAAGTCCTTGTCTACTTACTGTGTCAAAAGCTTTGTTAAGATCGACAAACACCATCAGCAAAGGTGGTTTCTACTCTCTGCACCTCTCTTGTAGAAGCGTAAAAATTAAATCTACCGTAGAACGGTAGGTGCGGAAACCACATTGAGACTCGGGATAAATACGCTCAGCCAATTTCTGAAGTTTACCCAGTATCACCTGTCCATACAACTTGCCTACTGTACTCAAAAGTGATATGCCACTGTAACTATTACAATCACCGCGATCGCCTTTCCCTTTGTACATGGTTATAATGTTGGCATTTCGCATATCCTGAGGTACGTATTCCTCTTGCCAGCATTTATCTAGCAAATTGTATAATATTGGTGTTAGGAATTCGATCTTAAGAATTTCGCTGAATATGCCATCACCACCGGGACTCTTTTCACTTTTCACTTGATTGACAGCCCTATGGTATTCTTCTATCGTGGGTTTGTCATCTAAATCATTCCAGATTGTTAGGCATGGTATATTATCAACGACTTCACGCTGTATATTTGCTGGAATTGAATAGAGACTCTTATAATGTTCTACCCAGCGAGCTAACTTACGCTCATTGTTAGTTATTATAGTTCCACTTGCCTCTTTTAGTAGAGCTGTCTTTTTTGGTACTGAACCGATCACCTGCATAATACTTGCATATAGGCTGCGAATGTTACCGGTATCTGCATAAAATTGGATACTTCGACATCTCTGCAACCAATACTGGTTAGCATAATAACGTACATTACGTTGCAAAGCTGACTTGGCACTACTTAGGTTCCTTACGTGTTATTGGGTTTGGGTTGAGTTGATATCTTAAAGCAGCCTGTCGCTTTAGATCAAGTAGAGGTTTTAAGTTCTCGGCAAACCAGTCCTTAGTCGCGAATTTCACACATCCGAAAGCTCCACCTGCTATGTCCGTTAACAGCGTTTTAAATTTACTCCATGCTTCCTCGAGGGTTGCATTTGCATCCCAGGTATCGGTCCAGTTACGTACAAGTGTATTAAATGATTCAAGAGATTTTTCATCTCTGGTATTAAGGAGATTTATTTTTCGCCTACCAAGAGGCTTTGATGAGTGGATCCTCTTCTGGATGAGAATAACGCGAGAGATAACAAGTGAATAATCAGTGTTACATTCAGCACTCTGAAAGGATCTTGTGTGCAATGTTTCACGTATCATATTCCTTGTAGTTAATATATAGTCCAATTGGTGCCAGTGACCAGAGCGGGGATGTTTCCAAGATACTTTATGGGTTAATTTTCCCTTAAAAAATGTGTTGGTAACACATAGCATGTGGCTGGAGCAAAATTCGAGTAAATACTGTCCATTTTCATTCATTTTGCCAATAACATGTTTACCGAGACAGTCAAGCCAAGCAGAGTTATCTTGTCCAACCCTGGCATTAAAATCGCCAAGGATATAGACACGGTCACTGGGCGGTACACTTCGTACGATGTCCGCAAGCTTATCATAAAACCAATCTTTGTCTTCACTACTAGATGGTAATGTTGATGCATATGTTGAAACTAGAATAACATATCCACTCTTACTGTTTAAACGCATCACCATGAGTCGCTCAGAAACTCCACGAGGAGTTTCGACAGCAGATAACAGTTCGTTTCGCACCGCAAATCCTCCACCGTGTACTCGACTATTAGAAACGTCTCTTCCTTTCCAGAAGAAGGTATAATTTGTTTCGCGAATAGAGCCCTCATCAGGAAGTCGAGTTTCTTGGAGAACTGCAATACTAACATGGAGTCTATTGAATTCTGTATCTATAACAGCAGTTTTACGCAGGTCTTTTGCGCAATTTAAGCCTCCACTGATGTCTGGGAGGCCTGTCCTCATTGTACGGACATTCCATGTTCCTAAACGCATGGTAAGAGTTGAGGTTTTGTAATTTTTTCTTGATTTCCGTAAAATACTTTGTGCGGGTGTAATGAGAACGGCATCAATCGTCTAGTTATTACTAGTGTTCCCCACACCCAAGGGGAACAGACCAATGCCGAGGCGTACCAGTACCTAATTGGCCGGGGGCTGCCCAGCTATAGCGGGCGGTAACTGATCAGTGGACCTACGATGGGTCCTCCCACTGTCAAGAGTGACCCCTGGCGCTCACGCTTTCGCTCATTCGCGTAAACTTATAACCGGTGACTGTCACTCTCCGTGTTGATTTCCACGCAGTTGGCCGTGACGTGGGTTCACAGCCGCTGCATCGCCTGGGAGGCGATTAAGGAAACGTAGGTTTGCCCAAGGCCTACGTCACTCTCTCGACCTTACCGGCAAGAATCCACAGGAATGACAAGTCGATACGTGTGGAACCAGTTTGGTTGCAGGAATTTGACACATATTACGAGTTGAACTCTGCTTGCACCTAACAGGGATTTCAACCCTGGGTTTTTCCTAGGAGTTTTCCGTCTCCTGAGCGGTTGCAAACCAATGGTAACGGAGTTCGTCTCTCCGGTTTTTGCAATATGCTGTTTGGATCGCTGATGGAATTTGTCGCCTCTTACGACACCTGTCTAGGGGTTGTACTATTCATTACCGGCACAACACGGCATATAACAATAATGCTTAAAAAACTACTTGTTTAGATACTGCGTTGATAGACTTAAATTCGTAACGTTAAATGAAAAAAATATATCAAAGTTTTCAATGAAGTAAAACATAATAAAATGATAACAATAACAGTTTCTAATACCTATCTAGTTCAGACATCTAGATGTATTCAGACAGGTGCATTTAAGAGTCGTTGCTTAATGTGTAAGATTAGGTCACATCGTTACCTGACAATTAAATTATTAAATGCTAAAATAATAGGGAAAACAAGAATCCCACGTGTTATGATGTCAAACGCTTATTTAAAAACGGTGATAACTTTAAAACGTATATTAGAATTAAAAAATATTCGAAAAAGTTTGCAAATTACTCAACTATTCATCAATTATAATAATTAATTAATTGTGAGCAAATCCGGTTAAGATTCTTAATAGGTCTCCTTGTTGCCATCGATGACTTCATAGGAGGCAGCTTTGATATTTATAATTTTATTAGTGGAATCCAAATGCAATGAACGTATTTACTTTTTAATTTATTGTCAAAATACAATAATACCTGGGGTTCATTTTGCTGCTGTCAGTAGAATAATAAATCGAAAACTTTATACATGAGTCTTTGGTGGTGCTAAACGAGCAGATAGTTTTTCGACTGTAGCTTGGGACCACTTTCTACACTAAATTCTGCCGATAAATTATTAATGAAGTTCTTATTCGTAGTGTGAAGTAGCCTAACTGCATGGAGAATTTTATGTGAATAATAGATCCGTCTAAAATTCTTAGCTTGATTTTCAGTTTCTAAGGAGGCATGACTAAATCATCAAGCATATTATAAATAAATAGTATAACTTTTAATTTTTAACATAAGATCCTTTATCAAATCATAAAAGGGTTATGCATATTTATTTATAAGATACATACATTTTAAAGTAATGTCTTGTAAACTAATGTATAATGATGTCTTTGAGCTACAAGTGCTAAGATCAATAAGATGCTTATAATTTACAGATGAAGCTGAAGCACGGTCAGTGTGAACATAGACCAGCACCGCAATGCACTAAAGTCGGCCAGTATGGTGTACTCCACTCAAGCCCCAATCACTATTATGTTTGTCTAACAAAGAGCAAGCGTTTGTACCCGCAAATTTTCGTTTGCCCACACGGATGGTACTTCTACAATGGATTCTGCCACGAAGAAAAGCGTACCGATAATAGCACATCAGAAGACAGTTCTGAAGAATCGACGAGTAAACGTGAAGTTAGCACAACACTGAAACCAACCACTACCAGAATTGAAAGCTTTTTCTCAACGGAGCGAGCTGTTACTTACCCAGCTGATACATTTCTAGCGGATAAATTTGATTTGACGAATTACGAATCGACCGATGACGTCGGTGCGACGAATGATGATTTTGCAACGTCCTTCGAGAACGAATGGCAATGATTGAAGATATCCAACCCAACTTATGATTTGGATAGCCGTTCTAAATATTTTTAGGAGATTAGAGCTTTAATGAACGCTCAATAATTTAGCTAATTTTCTGAAGTTACTTATTTTCCATCCACTATATTTCAATGTAGTTAAAAACCGTTATCCAAATGTCAGTTAACTTTATTAACTTAGATGAGACGGGGCTTTAAATGTTTTTTTTTTAAACTGACTATACTGTCAGCCTGGCAAGGCCTTTAGAGTTTCAACGGACTACGCTTTAATTTAGTTACACCTTAAAATCTTAATTTTTAGGAAGGTTAAAAACAATTATCTCAGATATAATTCAAATGAGATGTCATTATAAAGTATGATTGTAATATTGGAATTTAAGATATATTCATCGCTGTCTAATTTTGATATATTATTATAAGTACAATACCGGTTTTTTAACTCTCCAAATAATCTAAATGTTTATAACACTTAATGCTGAATTTCGATATAAAAAAATTAAGTTTTGCATCCGCATTATAATACGCTAATTAATGTCATGTCATGTAAATGAGACATTTAACCTTAGAAGTTTTTTTTATCATTATTTTACTATGTAATTTCATTTTTTTTATTGTACACTAGTATAATATATATTACATAAATACATCGTAAATAAATCGTGTGTAGATATTAAACGTTTTGAAAAATAAAAAGGAGTATATATATGATATTACAAAACTTAATTGTTTTTTTATTATTTATAACGTAATGCCCGCTAAACTACTGGTCAGATTTAAAAGATTCTGTATGCATTTCTTTAAATTCACTGAAAAAGGTTATATAACACACGCAGTTCCACTTGGGGGCAGATCAATTGTCATACAAACAGTAGATAGAAAATATATTAACCAAGAACATATTAACCACGCGTGACAAAGGTGATAAAACACAAACGAAACCACGGAACACAGTAGTTAAGAATAACCAAACAATACATTTAAATAACTTCAGTTACATTTGTGTTTATCAGTTAGCGTTCTTGGAGTGCGTGAGTTCAGAAACTTACCGTCCAAATTTATTTATCTAGTTATTAAAAGGCTGAGACCTTAAAGAATAATCTAGATTATAAATCATTACTAATTTGCTTGAGATCTAAGCAATGATAATAAAATTGTAATATAAAACGCAACACATTTAAAATTGGATAACATAAAATTTTCTTGAAATATCAAACGTTTATTTATGAGTCGAAGTGATAGACTTAAGAAAGAGTATATTATATAGTGATAACATAACAGAACTTGACACTTGATGTTATGTAGTATCCAGGATCATTGTAACAAAACCTATACCAAATACAATACCTTTGCCAAAGACCAGAAAAAATGCTGAAAGCACATCTCATTGTAAATGATTGTATCACCTATAGAGAAATCTCAACATCAAGGGTATTTATTACTTTACTGCTAACTATGAAAAGCATATTTCAGTCACTTTATGAAAAATCTTGGCATAAACGCTATTAGTAACTCACTTTAAGGGACACTCATGAAGCACGTTTTAGACAATCGTCCTTTGGTAATATTTTGTTAAGTTTTAAAATATAGGAATGGGCGAGCTTAAGATGGTGAATAGAGTATTATATCAAAAAGTAGTCTTCATTGTTTTTCAAACTGACTAACGTTGGTCGAACGGATGCTAATCAAGGGCTGCTCTAGCTTCGAAACACACGTATGTAGAAGGCACTCCGCTGAAGTAGTAACTAGCTCAAGGATGACAAAATGATAGAACATTGTTTTAGGTAGTTCTCTTATATGCGTACCATATGTGCCTAAATAATGCGTACATGTATTCAAAATCTCGGGGTCTAACCAAGTTGCTTATCGACAATCACAAACGCAAATAAAAAAACGGAAAAATGTATGGAGAATCTGATAAGCATCGATAAGCAACTTGGTTAGGCCCCCTGGCTACTTTGTTTTATCTTAATTGTGGCATGGCAAAGTGACTGCACTATGGGTGATGGTAAGCCCAGTACAATTAAAAAAAACGGCTATTATCAAGATACAAACTATCCATCATTTGTCGCCACTAATGCCTGTGTAAATGTCTCTTCACGTTACGTTTGAAATACCATAAGATGGAGAGAACACACTGGCCGGGAGAATGTTCTACAGCTTCACGGTACGGCATTGGTAAGAATTGCGGAATTTTTCTCTTGACTCTTTGATTTGGCTCTTGACGTCCAGTTTAAAACTAACTGGCCATAAAGAAAGGTCTCTAATGGATTCTATTTTATTGAATTGTACATCTAAATAGAGCATCCATTTTTTAATATCGCCGATCAATCAATGTATGAGGAATAGTGCAGCGGCCAAAAATTTGTTACTTTTTTGCGAAGGTGGTAGAGCCACGCTGAAACTGTTATTGGTTTCATTTGGACAATGAGAGCGCTGGAAGCCCATCTCCCCTCCTGTTCTTTCTCCTCCCCTCCCTCCTTACGTGATCCTCTCCCCCTCCGCCTTTCTCTTCATTCCCCCAAAATACAAGCTGGCAACACACTTGCGACTGTCCTGGTGTTGTTAGTATCTATAGACGACGGTGATCGTTTGCCTCCTATATGATATAAAAAACATCATTCGAGGATCCCGTGCGGACGTAGTAACAGCCCCCAAAGAATCTAGGTATCTATTCTACATTGTTGCTTCTACAATACTCATTTGCTATATTTAAACAATAGGTTAGTAACAAGTACATAATTCGACAATAAACAAAATGTCGAATGTTTGCGCTAAACGATATTCAACATATTGCCTTGAACTTACTCAATAGATTATAAGAATCAAAATGTTATGAATCTTTTGTTGTTTTATTGTAGAAGTGCGACTTTTTTTTAAATCTTTTTTTCTAACGTTTGTCTGTGTATCGTTGTTGAGTCTGCAATATCTGCTATGTTTGTACATAGCATTATTTGTATAAGACTAACGAGAAGTGTTTTTTCTTATAAAAATAATTTTACTGCTTGCATTTTTATTTCTATTTTCATTTTATTAATCAATAAATCATTTTTAAATAAAATTATTTGCATATGGTATCCTTTACAAGTGCATAATATAACATTTTATCGACGTATACACTTTACTAGTAACAGACTCCGATTTCGTTCGCAATTTTATTCAGTTAATATATATAACCAATTATATATGTATTAACCAATAATATCAATAGAGGTTTTTTTGGCGGGATTTTAGTCTGTCATGTAGTGGATTTTATATTTTATTCATAATCTTGTGTTATTTGACTATATATTCTGTAAATTTGGTGGTGTTTTACGTAATATAGTTAGTTTATTATGCATAAGTGAAGTGAATGGAAAATAATACCACGGAGCATGAAATTCTGAGATGCCACAAAAACTCCCTGGAAGGTTCTAGCTAGGGATCCACCATCTTCTTAGAATATGGATTCACACGTTGCTTAATATTGGAATGATCACACGAAGCTTGTGATATTATTGACTACGTGATAATGGCAGTAATAATCGGAAAGATTGATTGCCAAAAATAAAGTTAAAAAAAAAATCAATAGCGTTAAATTACTTGTATAGTAAAACGAACATTCTCTAGTCTCTTTAAATAATTATCCGATTATGGTAGTCTAGTGGCTTGACTGGTTGAATATCCATCAACCACCATCAATTTATTATTTACAAATTTAAATTGGTAACACTATATTGGTGTTAACTTTATAGATGATAGAGCTTTTACTGGCTTCAGCATGAATGGGTCGGCTCGCCCGAGGTAGTATCACCCTCTCACAGGAAACAGACGTGAAGTAACAGTGCTTGCATTGACATGACTCAAATACAATGTTGCTAATTCTAATAAAAAATATTCTATACGCAAATTTTTTTCAGACCTGTTTATCGAACTATTTCTATATTTAGTACCTATGGAAAATATTTAGTGTTATCAATTAAAAATAGATTCGTTTTTTTCGTTCTATTAATGGCTTGGAGCCTTTAAATTTGAAGAAACAGATTTGAAAGGAATGATAGAAGCAGCTGGAGTAAATCTGGAGTCGGCCTCCACCCTCGCATGAGAGATTTGTTCTTTAATGTCACTTGGCAGAAATATTCCTAAATAATTTTAAAGTAAGGACCACATGTAACATTTAAACTATATAAAACATGAAGTAAAAGGTTTTTTTTTAAGTAAAACTTCTTATGGCATGGTAAGGAAAAAATTAAGTTACGCGTTAAACGTAAAATAGGCAGGTATTTTTGCGTATATGTAAGTATGTATAAGTGTCTCTCTGGGAATGGTAGTAAACTAATAAATATGAGTAAATAGTTTATACTACGAATATAAAAATATATTAGAATATACAAATATATGTATTTTAATACATATAAGCCGAAGACGTTTTACTTTCTCCGTGTTACACTGATACAGGCAATCAATCAGACTCCTAAGCTTTATATATTAGTATAGATAAGAACAATTGTATAGAATTGATTTATTACCTACATAACATTAATTTTACCGTTATTACCAATTTTGTGTTACTTAATTTTTTTTTTCGGAAATATAAATAAATAGCAATTTCACAGTTCGGTCTATAAACGAAAAGATGTCGGTGAGTTACGCGCACTTCTATGTCGAAGTTATTGTAAGTCGAATCGCTGCTCCAATAAATAGTCATAGATAGTTGTTGATTAGCTTCCCTGACCGTCTATACTGTGTAACAGTGCTCTGATTAATCGTTTCGTTCATAACATGAATATTAATCAAATTAAAACTATGCACGGAAACTGTAATAGAGAAATACAGTTAGGCAAATCTAATAGCGATAGATCTCCGAACAATAGCGTACACGTTCCGCTAAACCTTTGTCCTGGAGGTGTGGAGGCGACGGTTATCTTTTCGATCATATAATTGGTCCAAGTTATAAGCGATGACACCTTTTTAATGATTTATTTCACAATAAATACCAAAATAAATTTGAAGTGAAGTTATAAAGACTGCTGACAGAAGTGAAAGTTTAAGCCAATGGAGTTTTTTTATATCATAGGATGCAAACGAACAGATGGGTCACCTGGTGTTAAGTAATCACCGCCGTCCATAGACACAAGCAACACCAGGGGAGTTGCAAGTGCGTGTCGCAGCCTGTGTTTGAAGGGAATGGTGGGAATGGGGGAAGGGAGGAAGGACAGATGAGAGGGGTGGGGAGAGGAGGTAGATCTCGTGCGCTATCACTGACCGAACGAACCGCAACAATGCAAGCACTGTTACTTCACGTCGATTTTTTGTGAGCGGGTGGTACTGCCCCGGATGAGTCGACCCATTCATGCTGAAACTAGTGATAGCTTCTACATGACTCTACTACCTAAAAAATGAGTCCTTTTGAATTTTTAAGTCAGTTGTAGTATGAATTATTTAAATTTTAAATATGTAAATTGAAGTGAATATCATAGGCCTGATATTGACATATATTGGTACTCGGAACAATAATTATATACATTTTAATACAGTAAAATTAATTACTTAAACATATGATGATTTGCACAATCATTATCATCCTTACCCTAAGAAGGATCGGTCTCAGTATTTCGACCTTTTACACAAATATCATTTCTCACACAATCCATCCATACCTTTTTGACTATTTATCAACTCCTATACCCATCTACCATCATACTCAAAACGTTTCTAGTTACATGGTCTTCAACTCTCCTCTTGTGTACAATCCAATATTTAATATATATGTATATATACACAGGCTCATGTACTACACGTCGCTAGTCTGACGCAAACTGCGCAAACGCATACAGTCGGTCACGCTTACTAGCATGTCATGATATGAAATCGTAATCTTATCCTCCTGCTGAAAACCCTGTGCTGAACGCGCCTGAAAAAGTTTTTAATTCGATAAATAGAATTTATTTTTAGGTGAGTAAAATGAGGTCAGTAGTTCTCGCTTATGATTTGCACCAAGCGGCATCGGTGCAGGGCTAACGGTGTACAAAAAACGTACACCTCTGACATTAGACAGTAGAATTGCATCAGGGTTCAGTACGATCCGCCGTGGGAAGATTACCTATGGACGCACACGACTCAGCTCGTTTAGAGTAGAGACAACTTTTCTAGAATATTATAGTGAATATTACTTTGCACTTCCGCCTGGAATTGATTGACCACTACTACATCTCACTGCGACAAAACACATTTTTGATGTGTAGTGGTCAATCAATTCCAGGTGGAATTGCAAAGTAAAGTCCAGTATTTAATGATGGATTCCCGCAAAGTAACGTCTTCCACAATCAAATAAGTTTTCTAGAATTATTGTTTTATTTCAAAATAAGCTGAATTGAATTTTAGCTGTTCCTAATATTTTGCGTTATCTTTCTAGATGTTCAAATTTTGTACATGTAAAGTATGAAGACCATCAAAGAAAATGAAAAACATTATGAATGGCAAAATTTAAACTTCATTCTCGATGTTTAAAAACTGGAAATCTTAAAAAAATCATATTATTGTCATCATCAGCTTCTAAGAGACCCACTCCAAGGTCATTAGACCACTTCACGAAGTAATGTATGGGCATAATCACCACGCCAGCTCGCGATGTATAGGCGATTTCAAGCTCTGAGAAATCCACAGTTCTATGTTTTTCCATATACAGTAGTACTACAAGAACTTTTCGCAGGTTCAGGTTTCCTCACGATGTTTTCTTTCACCGTCAGCCAATAGTGCCAATTTAAATAAATAAATGTACGTGAATTCCGAAAGATTCGTTAGTACATGTCACGGGTTCAGACCTATGGACATGGAATAACGAACCAATAATGTTATAGGAACAATTAAAATTGGATTTACCTCATTTTGAAATATAACGACTCAATTTTCATGTCCTTACTCCTCCAAATTAGCCAATGAAATACAAAGGAGTTATATTACAAGGACTGCTTAAAACATCCAACCTTCCTTGTACAACAAAAGGGGTGTGGAAGTAGTCTGGTGAAGCTGTTAATACCTTCCTAGGCCAATAACGTAGTTACACAAAAAAAAACCAATAAAGTTATATGAAACTTTCGGAGTTTTCGGTAAAGAAAGACATCTTGATGACACCATAGTGGTAGGGCTTTTGCTAAATTCGCCTAGCTAGCTATCACCCTCAAGTTGGAAATGGGTCACCGAGCACCAGTTGGTGTGTTTCGGCAAAGGCACTTGAAAGCCAGTCCTCTTCCAGGCTTATCGTGTTTATCGCCTAAGACCATACCGACATTTAACATCAGGTGAGTATGTGGGAATACATTAAAAGCTATAAAATATTTTTTTTAAGTCGAGGTAGTCGTAAGGGCTGCCGACAAAAGGAAAGTGTAGGTGGTAGGGCCACGCTGATTTTTTTTTCGATCTGTCTTCGCTATTGTCCTAGCAAGATCTTAACAGTTTACCGCACTACTAAGGCGAGCGCTTAAGGCACTCAACCGATTTTATTTTGACAAATAGCTCCAGGGTGCCCGGCACGCCACGCTGAAGCTGAAGCTATAACTAGTTTCAGCATGGAATTCACTCACTTCAAGTGATGATTGTAGTGTATTGGCCTTCAATAAATTTGTATAATCTCGATGGCCATGCTTGTGTAAAAAAATGAACGTCGTGAGTGTTGGCGTCTCTTCTAAATAAATTATTAAAAGATATTTGTGAATATAAATATTACAGTGGCGACGAAGATGTCTATTGGAAAAATAAACGAATTTAATTTAAAAAATGATTCATGGACATTGTATGCGGATCGCATGGTTATGTATGTAGGATTAATTGGTAAAATGGAACGTAACATCTAAGCGGATGTTGTAGGACTCTGTGGTATATTGTTTTCTAAGATGGCGTTTGCATTGTGTTGAGTAATGAGACGAGACGTGTTTAAAATTAAGAGTAAAGTGGTGTAGACATTTGTGTGTAAATAAAGTGCGAAAATACTTGTTTGGGTTTTATTGGATCCCACATGTATATGAAAGTAAATAATGTGTCTGAAGAACTTCAATTGCCGAATATGATTGCTGTTATTGGTGATGACGCATATGATTTATTGGTGAATTTGGCGAGTCCGAAGAAGCCTACGGAGCTAACGTATGAAGAATGTAAAATATTACTACAACAACATTTACAGCCAAAACCATCCGTGCTGGCAGAAAGATTTCGCTTCCGCCAGAGAAGGCAACAAGGGGACGAAAATTTAGGCGAATATGTGGCAGCACTAAAGAAACTAGATTTAAACTGTAAATTTAATGGAGAATTAAGTGGAAATTTAAGAGATCAATTCTGTTGTGGTTCACGGGATTCAGGTGCATTCATTCGTTCGGTCAGTGAGAGCGTCTGATACTGAACTCCCCTACCCTCACCCCGCCTCTCCTCCAAACAGAGGTTGGCAACGCAATGCGACTTTGTTGGTGTTGCAAGTGTCTATGGACAGTATTGATCATTTTGCATCAGGTGACCCACCTGTTCATTTACCTTTTATGATGTAAAAAAAAACTCAAAACAATGGACTCATTGTCTTTTTTTTTAATTCTTAAACCAATTATAGTCCAAATTATTTAAATTTCACGATTTCTGAATTGAAATTAGTATGGTTATCTCAACTATCGACACTCCGAAGAACTTAGTATATAGTTTATTAATCAATGAAACATATAAAGAGCTGCACAAATTTCATTAAAAGGCCTAGAAATCACAGAAAACCGACGTGAAGTAAAAGTGCTTGCATCGTTGCGTTTCGTTCGGTCAGTGAAAACGCCGGAGACCCATCTCCCCTCCCCTCTCCTCTCCTCTCCCTTCCCCTTTCCTTTCTCTCCAATCCCCCAAACACAGGGTGGCAACTCACTTGTGACTCCTCTGGGATTGCTAGTGTCTATGGACGGCGGTGATCGCTTAACAACAGGTGACCCGCATGTTCATTTGCCTCATATATGATATAAAAAAATATATTATATATATAAAAAAAAAACCTAGTATTAAATTTAAAAAAATGTATTTTATGAAACCAAAGGATGGAAAAAGGATCTCAAGAACATTAGAAAACACCTATATGTTCTTGGAGATAAACATGTTACTTGAAGCGAATTGTGTAAGCCAATGAATAGATAAATTACACGGAAAGCATCGAACAAATTGTCTGTACAATAAAACACAGGAAATATCTGTCTCAACTACGCAGTATATGATTTATCGGTACTTTTTCTATTTCATATTCCTTGTTGAACTGCATATTAAATCACAGTGTCCAAGGTCATGACGCAGTAACTAACAGAAAGTAGGCAAACGACCTTTTGTAAATATAAAATAACGCCTTTTCTATACATATAATAAGAATGTGAATCTAAAATGTCTGCACTTTTAAGATTTTACCTAAAAAAATGTCTAGGAATAAGTAATAAAATACATTTAAATCATTTTTATGAATGTCTGTCTTTCAGTCTTTTATTTGAGCACGCATGACTGTTAAAGTAAACCATAAAGCATATCTTTGAGTATTGTTTAGTTTTTGTTTCAATAAAATCGGTTCACTCTATCAAAGGTTATAGTAATTTTAATGAGGACGTGACTTAATTACGAGAGATTGTAAGACGACTTAAGTGACTTTTGTTTCTTTCCCTTATCGAACTGAAATAGTTTAGAAAATTATCTGATACGAAATATATATAGGAGTTGTTACGGCATGTACGCTTGGTACACATATATGTTCCAACAACTCATATATGTATAAATAGTTAGCTTAGGTCAGCTCAGATAGTTCGCGAATTCTGGTGCAGGTGCTGACCGGGCACGGATGCTTCGGTTGGTACCTGCACCGAATAGCGCGCAGGGAGCCGACCGCCGTATGTCACGAGTGCGGCGTTGACCCGGACACCGCGCAGCACACACTATCTGAGTGTGCTGCGTGGGAGGAGCAGCGCCGCATTCTGGCAGTGGCGGTAGGAGGGAACCTCTCGCTGCCGAGCGTGGTCGCGGCCATGCTCGGTAGCGAGGATGTCTGGAACGCAGTGGCCTCCTTATGCGAGGAAGTCGTCTCGCAGAAGGAGGCGGTGGAGAGGGTCCACGAGAATGATCCGCGAAGCGGCCGTCTCCGCCAAAGGAGGATAGGCAGGAGGAGGCGGCAGTTTGACCGCCTCCTCCCGCCACCGTAGCTGGACCTAGGGACGGGTGGGGCTGGGGCCCACCTTCCCATTGCACAGGTCCGGCAGACGAGAAGGAGACGGCCGGTGTGTACCCGGCTGTCTCCTTACAAGACGAGGCCCGGCGGTGGCACCTCTGCCGCTGGGCCACACCGCTGGGGCGGCACGATGAAGTCTATAGAGATCTCGTGCCGCCCCAACAACAGCGGAAGACGTACACCGTGGGGTTTTAATCCGTGCGAGTCGGACATAACCCACCCTCTCCCCAGGGAGGGTAGGTATCCATAAGGGATTTTCCCACGTAAAAAAAAAAAAGATCGCGAATTGGGAGAATTATTTCCCGACCCTCCGCTGCTACTGGCTCCTCCCAAGCCTCCACCTCGGGCGGAAGTTAAGGAGATGCCTGACAGTCCTCCCACAATTACGGAAGAGGAGATGGGGAGAGCTGTCGAGCGCCTCCTCAACCGGCGGCGAGCGCCCGGTCCTGACGGGGTCCCGGGCCGGGTGCTCGGCCTTGCACTGGGCCATCTTGGTGGGTGGCTTCGGGAGCTTTTCGACCGGTGTTTGGCAGTCAGGCAGTTCCCGAAGCTCTGGAAGAAAGGGCGGCTCTACCTTATGGAGAAGGACTGCACAGCCGGGTATCGGCCCCTCGTCCTCCTGGACGACGTCGGGAAGGTGCTGGAAAGGGTCGTCTCTTTCCGAGTCGTCCAGCACCTGGAGGAAGTGGGGCCGATTTATCGGACGCGCAATTTGGCTTCTGGACAGGGCGTTCCACTGTGGACGCGCTGTGCCTTCTAAAGTCGCTGTCGACAGAGGCGACCTCCCAAGGGGAGAGGGTCTTGGCGGTGTCCTAAGACATCACCAACGCCTTCAACAGCCTGTCGCACGGTGTCATACGGGAGGCTCTCCGATATTTCGGAGTGCCCCCGTACCTGCGGCAGCTGTTGGAGGCGTACTTGGAGGACAGGGAGGTCACCTACGTCGATGGTGCACCCTTGAGCTAGTTTTCAAACAAAATCGGCTGAGTGCCCTAAGCGCTCGCCTTAGTAGTCCGGTGAAGCTGTTAAAACCTTGCTGGGTCAATAGCGTAGTCATTTCGAGAGAAAAAAGACTTAAGTGTTTGTAATTAGACCTCATTCATTACATTCAGGAGACTTTGGTAGTCACTGTTTTCTCCATAAGGTTCCATACAGACGAAGTTGGGGCACAGTTAGTCTATACAGAAATTGTGTATACCTGTACTCAATTCCTTCATTTTTCCTAATTTGGTTTTTTTACAAGGGTCGAAGTTAATTACTCTTATAAGGAAAGCAATTATTTTGACCAAAGTAAAAATAATATGATGGTGACTAGAAGTCTTATACAAGTTACACGATAACTCATAATTAGATATTTTTATTTTAAACAATTACTTATATTTAATGGTTTAAACAATTCACTCGAGAGCATGTATTGGTATGTATTGTTGTACATGGTAGAGCCACGCTGAAGCTATTACTGGTTTTAGCATGAATGGGTCGGCTCATCCGGGGTAGTACCACCCGATCCACAGAAAACCAAAGTGAAATAATAGTGCTTGCATTATTGTTTCGTTCTGTTATGAAATTATATTTGTATTGCTAAATGCTAAGCAAGCGATATGGAATATAATAAATAAGGAATTGTAATGTCATATTAAGGGGAGTTATAATTAATCAGTCGTCGAAATCGGCCATATTGTTAAATCTATTTAATCCAGTTAATAAAGGTGTGTGTCAGTGAATTTCACCTTTTTTTAAAGAGAACCACAGTAAGCCATCCTAACAGTTCGGTCAGTGAGAGTGCCGGAGGCTCACCTCCCTTCCTTTTTCCTCCTTTTCATTTCCTTCCCCTCCCATTTCTCAACTGGCAACGCACTTTCCCTGATGTCGCTGGTGTCTATGGACGGTGGTGATCACTTAACATCACGTGACCCACCAGTTCCTTTGCCTACTTTGATATAAAGAAAGAAATATTTTTTACCAAACATCATTTACCTATATTGTAGTTTCTTCACTATCTTTTTCTCGCGACTTTGAAAATAAAGTGAGCACACTTTGGTGTAGACTTAATCTATCCCTAGGGAGCAATCCTATATACTGTGTCCTTTGTTGTAACTTGACAAAATTCGTAAAAGCGTGACAAACACACAAAACAAACAAATTCACATTCGGCATTATAATATTAGTACGTATAACAATGTCACCTATAGGATATATTCGCGTTGTTACATTTCAAAATTTATATATTTATAAATTATACACCCAGGACGAAGATAAAATTTTTATTTTTTTATGATTTTTATACTTTACATGTACAAAATTTGAAGATCTTGAATAATAGCGTAAACTAATTAGAAACGGCTAAAACTGTATTTAGCCCGTTTGAAATGTAACGACACTTATCAAAAGAATATTTGTAATAACTAAATAAAAAACACAAGTATAGCATATACATAAATAACTAAATACAACATAATTTTGTATCGTTTGTTCGTGTTAATATTAAAAAAGAAAACCAATTTTGTGTTTTAAATAAGAATTTTAAGATATTTTGCAATATAATAACGTTTTCTCTAGAAGCAGTCATGAAAAAACTTACACAAATAAATTAAAATCAGTAAATAGTTACGTCAGTTATGTATTGCAACAAAATTACATTAACCTTTTCACGAGATAAAAAAATCGCGGGCAAGACATAGCTTCGAAGAAAAAATACTGCTTATGCATTCGCTTAAAACATAATATATCCATTCATTTAACGTAAATTTTCAGAATAATCTACACTAACTATATACTACATATTATAATGCTGAAGAACATAGACTATATATATAGGCGGTGTATAGACTACATACCACGCTAAGACCAATAGGAGATGAAGAATGTTTCCAAATCTAAATTAACGAAATAAATATTTTCACTTTCTACGTAAACGAAGAACAGCCCTATGACACTACATTAGATCCCTTATAAGCTAATGATAACAACACAACCCACAGTAAGTAAATATTATATTAAGATTAATAAAAACAGCGTGAAAACTTTATACTCGACTTTGCAACAAAGTAATAAATTCGTATAAAGCTAATATTTTATATCTTAGAGACTTGATAATCCTTAGATTTACGCATACAATCACTTGCAGCTGCAATTTTATGAGCGTGGAGACGAATTTACAAAATTAGCATTTAACCTTATCTCTTTCAATAATAGTACTAACATTTGATCCTCTCTTGACAGCTAAAGAAGCCTTAACCGCACGCTTTAATGATGATGCTCCAACAGTTATTAATTCAAATAATAATGAATTAATACGTGTAAACGAAGATGACAATGATAATCGTGGGTAATGGTATAGCGTGGTCAGAATATAGCCCTGCAACAGCACATAAGCCAGATTTATTAAAAGCCAAACATAATTAAATACTAGAAACTTACAAATTGGTAATCAAGATCACTTAGATCGATAACAGTGATTTAGATAATAGTGTTTGGTTTTATAACTAAGTCTCAAAACACATTACCGATTTGCGGTATACTGTGATCAAGCACCATGACAAGCGGGTTTTAATGTCTAAAGGCAACGTGGAACAATATATGAACGATGATGACGTCTGGAAATGATGACTCTCTCTGTGCATTCACCAAAAACAAATGTAACTGTCTATGTTTTTATACATATGTATCATGAAAATATAAATCAGATTGCGTATCTTGGCGGTGATAGCTTTGACGTTCATAAGCGCTTTCTCAGGGTCTAAATTAAATGAAGCATTTTAAATTTTGATTTTGTAAGACGTAATGTTAGTCCAATATTAGTAGTCTCTTAGACAATGGATCATGAAACTTGATTTCTAATATTTCAATGCATCTATCAAAGAGTACAGTCGTGATCAAACTATAGCAGACAACAAATTCTACTACATAATTAACAACTATTGTTCATAAATTATACATCATAAAACATATAACAAATATTTTCAACATCTTGAACTACATAGTCTAAAATATGATCAAAGTCTAGCCTCGTTCGTGTCTGTTGATTTATCTCCGACTGCAACTGTTCTTGACCTTTCGTAACTATAAATACAAATGATAGCATTTATCAAAAGAAATAATATAGTAATATTATTCAAAAGAAAAGTAGTTACTTGGGCACTTTCCCATTTTTGTAACACTGCCGGACGTTTCTGAAACCCATGAAAAATTCCTACTCTCTACGAGCCTGACATATACACAGGAATTAAAAACAACAATACAGAAAATGGTACGTACAAAAATAAGTAAACACTAACCAAATTCGGAGAAGAGTCTAAGAGATTTGTTCTTTAAGCACGAAGAAGATAAATTTACCTGTAAATTTTGTCAATACCGCTATTTAACTACTTATAGTTTAACATCCTAAAGGTGCATTTCTAAAGTTGCACCATTTTTAATAACTAAACATCGATCAGTAATTACAACATAACTGCTTTTTTGTAATTGAATATACAAAGTTTCGTTCCATACTCGAGAGCCGGCAACCTGAGCATTTTGTCAGCCGAAATGCCAAGTCGATTCGGTGCGAATCTACGAACCGCTATACAATACGCAAGGACAAACATGTCTTGATATTTGAGCGAGATAAATCTATATATATTCAACCATATACTTTACTTCGTTATTTTACATTTTCACGGAGAACGTGTAACTAAACGGCTAGATAAGGTTCAGTTATAGTTGAAGGTAAATTAAGAGTTAAAAAATTAAATAACAGCTAAAACAAAGCAATAAAGATAACGTGATAAATAAATAACAATGATCAAACTTATCTCAGTTTTGTTACATATTAATTATATTGTTTAGATTATTTTTGAGTATTATGTAAGTATTTTCAATTATATATGATTATAAAAGACTGTACATACGCATTAAATTACTATTCAACCCATTTTCTTAGCTTGCAACATGCAATATCTTACTTATATTTTTTTTTTTCGTTGAAAACTACTCATAGATAATTTCGAACAGCATTTAAAAAAACTCTTAGTTGTAAATTAAAAACAGGTTCGTAAAGAAACGCGATAGAAATGAAACTTTTGTATTACAGGTCAACATTTTAATTTAAAATATATAACAAAGAGTCATACTTTTCCCAGGTGGTTACCCATCCAAGTACTGACCGCACTCGAAGTTGCTTAACTTCGGTGATCGGGCGAGAACCGATGTTTTCAACACTCTACCCAACACAGTGATTACCTTCGCTTTTCGTCACACAAAAAGCTTTTTATCACAATTTCAAAGTAATTCCATGAGACTATTTACTTCATCAATTAATCAGACACAAATACAATGAAATACTAGAAGGAATTTTATAAATTTTGCTAGCATGGACACATCTCTAAATTCATCAGCCATCTGGGCTTGGCGACAATATTTTTCTATTTTCCGAAGATTGTTTTTGAAATTAGTTAAGAAGGCTATGAGATTCAGTAAATACATAAAATCAACGATTGAAAATTGAAGATTTTAAACAAAACAGGTATGTAACTGCAAGGAAAACTAGCTGCATGGATACAGCACTCATTTACTAGGTTACAATTATATTCCTGTAATAAGTTTATTTTCACTCATTTTTTATGATTTTTGAAAGAACGACAAACAGGTTATTTTTATAGGCTATCAATTCTTGACCTGAATTCAACATTTTATTAAAATTAGTAAAGAATAAATAAAAATTATTTATTTTATATGTCAGTTTCTACAAGTATGATTCACTTATACTTCTAATGTATAAAAAATTATGGGGTGTAAGGGGTGTCGAGTAACATCTTAAGACTTGAGACACCCAAGCCAACCTCACCTGCACGTAGTGCACCCTGCTGAATAACGAACGAGGCAATGGCGAAAGCGGGGTGGTAGGGTTTTACAGCCCGACTGGGTCGCAACCACCATGCATATAGCGAAAAAGCCCGTCATAGTGACTCGCTTCTGCGCGTCGCGTTTCGGGATCAGCCTGTGCATATCCAGTACCGGGTGACTTTCGTCATTATGGCCGGCATGACAGCGGCGACCGACGATGGATAATCTGTCTCTCGGTGGTTGCCGATGTTTTTGGATTGTCAATTAAATTTAATTAATTACAGCATAAATATAAATAAATAAACAGCCAGCATTTTAAATGTTAAATTTATGAACAGCATTATATAGAACAAAACTACATATTTATGAATACACATTGCAATATTAATATCAATATTAAAAATATAAATAATTCTAAATCAGTATGTATTTATACATTAATTGGTGAAGATCACAAATTATTTTATTATTAGTGTCAAGCCGAAGCCCTTATTTATAAGTTATTATCCATCATACTCTATGATCTATACCTCTATTTAATATTTATAAAGTCTTTGGCCAAACATATCTCAGAAATATTAAAAATTAGAAAAATAATGTTGTATATAAGAATTTCAACCACTAGTAAACCATAAATAACCTAGTTTTTGGCGGGATATTAAGTATGTCATGTAGTTAGCTTTAGTGAGTTTTTACGTAATATAGTTTGATTATTGTGCACCAGTGAAATGGATGGAAAATAATACTACGGAAATTGAATTGTGAAATGCTACAAAAACTCCCTAGAAAGTTCTAACAAGAGGGCCACCATCTTGTTAGACTATTGAAAGAATCACAAGGAATTTGTAACATCCGTTTGTCATTGTATATTACCTACTCGACAATAACAGGGACAATTCAGATTGGTTAACAAAAATAACTAAAAAGATAATAATTAAAATGCGATAATATTGTTGACTAGCAACTTGAGTATCAAGACATATTAGTCCGGCAAAATTTAAAAGCACACATTTACCGACAAAGCCGTTCGAGCGGGCACCTCACTATGTACCTACCATTCATTACGACGGCTCCGCACTGCCTCTACTGATGCACTGACAAACACATTTCTAACTTTAATTTTTTTTAATTATTTATTTTTTCCTCTAAACCGCATCTCACCGCCGTTTGATTTGCGGATTGGTTTTTTTTGCGGACTTTTAAGAAACTATCATTTACTCCGTACTCCAATTTCCATTAGTGTTTATTTACGTTTTTATTTTGGGTGTTTGGTTTTCTTCGATTTATTTCTCGTGTCGGAAATCCGTACGTGTTTGTTTTGATTCGGTGTTTAAGGTGAGTTATTATTCTAATTTTTATTTTTTATAATATTTATACATGATTTGTTCTCGTTTTCAAAATAGCATTAAAATGATCTTTATTATCTACGTAAGATTAAATTACCTTTGATTAAGTATACATTACTATTAAACTCATGTGTTATAATTGTTATTTTTTACAATTTTATCCCTCATGGAAGTGCTTTGTTAACGTTTCCATAATAGCAAGAGATCAATTCAAATAATTTAGCTACAGCTAAATTAACTTTTCCATGAATTTTGTTGGTGATATTTTTTATGCTTTTTGCTTAATTTTCTCAAATGTATTGTTACCATTTTTAAAACAATAATAAAATGATCTTGATTAAACCACTTACAGTTAAATTAGATCTGAGTGTTATAATTGTTATTTTTTTATTATTTTGCTTGTTTATTTACTGTACACCACGTACTTTGCTAGCGGTTTGCAATAACAATAAAATGATTTCGATTATTTATGTATTTTTGCTTTTGAGTGTTATCTATACTAATATTATAAAGAGGTAACGTTTGTGAGTTTGTGACTTAGTAGGGGGTAATCTCAGGAACTGCTGGTCCAATTTGGAAAATTCTTTCAATGTTATATAGCTCATTTATCGAGAATGGTTATAGGCTATATACCATCATGCTAAAACCAATAGTAGCGGAGCATCAATGAAGAATATTTGAAAATCGAGGGATTTTTCCTCTTGAGAGCTTCTGCTGCGTGTTAGAAATGAATGATATCTTTATTACACGCGAACGAATTCGCGGGCAGAGGCTAGTAATTATTATTTTGCTTATTTATATCTCTTATAACCAGTGACATTATAATTAAAAACACGCTATAATATCACTGCATATAACATGAAAGTTGACAACATTTTTACATTAACAAAAACAAGTTTCATTTTCGAGTTATAAGAAAAGGAGTAAGGAGTGTCGAGTAAGATCTTAAGACTTGTGACACCCAAGCCAACCTCACCTGCACGTGGTGCACCCTGCTGATCAACGAACGAGGCAATGGCGATAGCGGGGTGGTAGGGTTTTACAGCCCGACTGGGTCGCAACCACCATGTACATGGCGAAAAAGCCCGTCATAGTGGCTAGCTTTTGCGCGACGCGTTTCGGGATCAGCCTGTGCATATCCAGTACCAGGTGACTTTCGTCATTATGGCCGGCATGACAGCGGCGACCGACGATGGATGATCTGTCTCTCGGTGGTCGCCACTGTTTTTGGATTGTACTATGCTTACCATCAGGTATAGTGCAGTCACTTTGTCGTGCTACAATAATAAAAAAAAAAAAAAATCGTTTCTGAAATCAGTTTTATATTTGTTATTATTATGATTTTGCTTATTTATTTCTCAAAAAACGAATACTTTTTAAACGTATTTACAATAAAAATGTAGCGATTTTGTTATCTATTTATAATTAAAAAACGTTTGACATTAGTATTATTTTACATAACCCATATTAGATGGTTGGACTAATTTCAATAATTTATTGTTTTCTTATCTATCAAATTATACGGTCTGCATTTTTAAATTCGCATAATTAATTTATTATGCAACTTTCGTTTTCGTATTCATTTAAAAATCAGAAATAGCTTATAACTTGATTTTGTTCTTCTGATTAATTGTTTCCCTGTTGACCTCAAACGTTAATTTAATGTCGCCACGGTGTGAGATGAACGATTAAAATAAAATATATCGGATGGAAATGATGAACTGTTAAAGTTAATTACTTCCTTGATGTTGGGAAGATATGTTATAATTACATATTTTATGCAATAAAAACAAATTAAGGCAGAGGATACCTTGGCATGTCATCGCCCTGGCCATAGGGTGGAGACGCATTGTGACGATGCGACTTCCATAATTAGCCAGGGGCAGGTCTAACACCCACTCATTCTTGAGGTGAGGCCACAACCTGTCGGGAAAACAGACGTAGTGCTGAAAAAGCAGTTCCTACTCCCCCGGCCAAAAGGTCTAACAAGGTACCAAGGTACCAAGCGATCATAACACACCCTCAGCTGCCGGTCGGGATGGGTGTCCATGAGAGTTCTCGCCATGTAAAAAAGGGAATATGTTAAAAAAATTACCAAGATACAAATACAAATATCTCTACTTCTAAAATCCTTTACAATAAGTCTTGGCTATGGCTGAAACTAGGCAATGCCTGTCTTATGTTCTGATTACAGATCGACATAGTTGATAGTGATGTGTATTAACTTAACATATATTAACATATATAACAGAATACATACTAAATAATGTGTTCGCGCGATACGGTGACACACAAATATACATCACCGCTACAACACTACACGATCACCCCCACACACACGTGCACGCCGACACGCTTACACATGAAAGTGGAAGGGTTTACTTTTTTTCCCTTATCGAACTGAAAACTCTCAATTTTCCGATAATAAATATATGGAAGAGTTGTTGAGGCGTGTATGCTTGGTACACATATACGGTTCAACAACTCATACATATATGAATAGTTAGCTAGGCTTGCTAAGATAGGTCGCGATTTTGCATGCAACAGGCAACAGCCAAGCCGAGGTGTGCCGTGCACCCTTGAGCTGGTTGCCATAATAAAATCGGCTGAGTGCCTTAAGCGCTCGCCTTAGTAGTCCGGTGAAGCTATTAATACCTTGATGGGTCAATAGCGTAGTCATTTCGAGAAAAAAAAAAACTAAATAATGTTATAACAGCTAGCGGATTCCCGTCCGCTTAGAATAAAAACGTGTCAATTGAACCCAAAAAATAAGTAACCTAGAACCACCTACAGAAAATAACACATAGAATAGTTCAAGGTCATATGCTGGTAGGTTTTTATATTAAAAGGCCTCAAAAGACCTGTATTTTCATTATATATACCACCTTATATATACAAATAGTATTCAGAGATTCCATTATTGTCTCATGCATTATAATAAAGAATAAGACGCCATATGAAAAGTAAGTAAATACGCCACGCGACTTTATGACGTATTAATAATTTCAAATACGCAGAAATACAAAGTTCAATTTTTTTTTCTATATCGGATTTTAAAGATAAGAAAATTTTCTCATATTATTTTTCTTCAGTGTATCTATGAATTAATCCATCTTTAATCAGGTGTTCCCCAGATATATACTAATTTTATTTTAAATCGCCGCCTTTCATTATCAGTTACTGCATGTATTACAAGTTTCTAAGCCTTCAGAAATATTATAATGTTATAATAAAAATCTATGTCTTTACGACCTCACGATATAAGTGAAAACACTAGTCGATGACGAATGCAGCCGAATATACATAATGTATCCAGAACGCTCTTGATATCGTGTTGAGCATAGTAATTCCGATGCAGCGTCGCTTACGGGAGCTTGATGATTCACTTTAATTCATTGTTCAATAACTCTAAAGAAATTTTCGTTACACAGAGGGATTTAAGCTTAGTTTCGGAATCTTACGATATGATATTAATTTGTATAAACTTTATTGTAAAGAAACAAGAATATATCTATCTCTTTGTATAGTATAGTTAAACAACGCATTTTTTAAATTATTCGGCTTTTCTTAACGCGGCTTGCGATAGAAACTAACTGGTAGAAATCGTCATGTAAGGAAACGTGTTATGTCTCTTTGCATTTTATTATTATTTTTTAGGCGTATCATGCGCTACAGGTTGTATAACATGAAATTTAATTACATCCTAATTGGTATTTTTTATATAATTTATAATACTACGCTACATTATAACTAACTAATATTCGAAATTATTGTGTTTGTTAAAAATACATATAAAACGTTTTGATTTGTTAGTTATTTTATATTATTCGCATTTTAAAAAGGATAGAAAAAAATACAAATTACATAGAGGAAGAGAGTCATATGGAGGGAGCATAACGCTTTTATCTTACGTGACAAGAACAAAATGCAAATGAAAATAATCTAGAACGTAAACATCTTCGTACTTAGCAGTTAACCAAACCTGAAATTATCGACAATAACACAGTATATCTAGATACAGCCCGAGAAGGCTTGTTTTGAAGCCGCTAAAGTTTCAATGTTTTTCACAAATGTCAAATAATCGTACCTACTTTGAGCAAATCAAGGTCCCTGTAGCGACCAGTCGCCATTCAAAGGACAACATTTACTTGTAAACATAAAATTTCTACGATAAAGAAATAAATATGTGCCTAAATATTTACGTATGCCTTTTTCAGGAAACGCGTTAAAGTTCACGAGACGCGGAAGCATTGTGGGATTTTATTATTATTAATTTAATTATTATGGTGATAATGAAAGATGGAAATTGTTGTATCGAACCCCGAAATGAAATATATCTAAATATATAAAAATTCAGTGCTATTTATCCACGACGAAATCCGAAACTACTCACCGATCTTCGTGAAATTTGGAATCATTTATATTTGGATTAATAACCTCGATATTTTTAATTATAATTGAAATGATTGTCAATGTTTATTATTGTTATTAATTGTAACTTTCATCAGTTGCGAACAGATGGCGCTTTGAATTAGTTTATTTACAGAAAACTTTTATCGATATCTCGTAGATGGCGACATGTTTTAATTTTGAATTTCTTTTTCAACTCTAATTTATTTTATGGTGCACGTGTTCTGTTAATCTATTTACTACGTAACCCCGCTTTTTCTGGATCAAGTTTTTGAGTAGACTCATTACCCTATAATACCTACATTATCACAATTTTAATTCAACTTGTGATAACTGAGCCAGAGCAACGTGTAGCCGAGTCACCTAGTACATGTAAATAAATAAATAAATAGTTAGTGTAATACATTCTTTTACATTCTTTTACTTGGTTATCTGATATGTTGTTAGCTATAGTTGGACTCATTATGCAGCGCTATTGTTGTATCTGGATTTTCTTACAATCTTATTTATTTTTATTTTTTATATAACACATATCTGTCAATTTTTAACAATTAACGTATATTTTACAGCATATATGTAATTAGCACCTGGATAGTGACTCAAATGTTTTCTCAGTAACACCACGTAATGAGAAAGTACAGAATTATACATATCTCAGCGTACATGATTTAAATACGTCATAAATTAGCGTGATAATTCAAACCATGGCTTCATTTCACCAGTAAGAAGATTTTTACCTAGCATAAGGACATTTACAAGCCTTCGTTATCATCAATCTTCATGTTTTTTACTCTTATCCATCCTAAGTAGGTTTGGTACAACATGTTTTCCTCTTCCACTCTCCTCTGTCAAAAGCTGTCATCTCAATATTCACCCCACTTACTATATTACAAGATCTATTATCTTCTTAGAACTTTCTAGGCTATTTTTGTGGCAAGTCAGAATTCATGCGTTGTAGTATTATTTACCATTTACTTCACTTGTGTACAGCAACGAAACTGTATTACGTAAAACACCCCCAATATTACAAAATATAGTGTTAAATAGCACATGATTTGGAATTAAATATAAAACCACTACATTCCAAAATCCCACCAAACAAAACTCGACATACATGTATATTTAAGGGCAAAAGGCCAAAACATCTGTCAAACAGTAAATCGCCTAGACTCTTATGAAGCTAAATTGGATACTTGTAAAGTTGAAGCTGATTATTATATTATAATATAATAGAATGTACACATCCCGCGGGCTTGGCACCGTGATGATATGTATGTGGCTAGCGTAACGTGAGAATACGGCCAGACCTATGTCTGAGAGAAAGCGTCTAGGTCCAGGTCTTTGAACCTAGAAAGTTGTCTAACGCAACTAGATATTTCACGGTGATTAATTTTTTTACCAACGTCAATTTATTGTGTTTCTGTCTGTGCACACGATTGTAGCTCACGACTAACTCACTCTTATGGTTCTGCTCATAACATTTCTTTTTTATAAAATCGACGACGCGGAAGCTTTTGCCAGCGGTTTATATCCAAATAAGCAATAATTATTGTTCTGAAACATTGCATCCTAATCTCTATTTCATTATTTGTAGTCCGGTGAAGCTGTTAAGACCTTGCTAGGTGAATATCGTAGTCAGTTCGAAAAAAAAAATCTATTTCATTAAGCCTCATTAAGTAATATATACACATAAATAAAATTAAAGTGGCTGTTATTACTTAGATTAAAATCAAAAAGCCCTGAGAAAGCGCTTACGAACGTTAAAACTACCACCGGCTCGAAAAACCACCCAATCATCTAGAAGAACTGTGAACAGGTGACCCACCTCTTCGTTTGCCCCCTATAATATAAAAAAAGGAAACCCCATCTTGTAGTCCGGTGAAGCTGTTAAGGCCTTACTAGGCCAATAGCGTAGTCAATTCGATAAAAAAAAACGACATCTTTCATTCTTTCATCACACATAACATATTTTCAAAATCATACATAACTTAGTCAAAAAGAAGTTAGTAAGTTAGTTTGTCGAAAAGAAGTGTCTTCATAACGCTGCTTTAATTGTCTCCTGTAGACGCAAAAGCCATTTATTACATAGTTATGGGCATAAAGTGTTACATTCGTTTTTGGCGAATGCACAGAGAAGCGCGACATGTCCAGACGTTACCATCGTTCACATATTGATCCATCCCATAATAGCCTTTTTACTTTGAAACCCGCTTGACATCGTTCTTGAACTTACCATTTGGTAAATAAGGTATCTTCCAAACTGTGCCAATTTCCACAAGATTTAGGTTATTTAGGTGATAGCCACGCTGAAGCTATAGCTGGCTTCAGCATGAATGGGTCGGCTCGCCTGGGGTATTACCACCCGACCCACAAAAACACTAACGTGAAGTAACAGTGCTTCCATTGTTGCGTTTCGTTCGATCAGAGAGAGCTCCAGAGTCCAACCTCTCCCTTTTCTCTTTCCTCTCTCCTCTTTCCCCCACCCCTTACTTGCCAACACAGGCTGGCAACGCACTTGCGACTCCTCTGGTGTTGTTGGTGTCTATGGACAGTAGTGATCACTTAACATCAGGTGATTCACCTATCCGTTTGCCTCCTATGGTGTAAAAAATATATAACATATAAATGAACTTTACCTTCTATTAAAAACAAAAGGATATTATTCTCAATTCAGAAAAATCGCTTATGACAGTCAAAACTACCACCAGTTATCGAGAAGAACCGGAAAAAAATAACATCTGATTTATCTTTTTTTATTGCGAATATCTTAATAACAATTTCTACAATTGTCATCACAATATTTTAACGGATGTACTCAGAGTGGTGTCATATCTTTTGATACTAGAATCTGCTTACTCTAGTATCCGGCAAATCGGTTAATTACTTCGGGACATTATTGTAAATCTATTATAATTACCTAAATATCTGTAACTGGTCTTACTGAGTCTAAAACGCGGAGTAGTTAATTAGTTATTGTTTCTAATATTAAAATCATGGTGATCTCTTACCAAATATAACCATGAGTTGAGGAGTATTAGGTTAGCATGATACAGGCATGTCATAAAGAGAGATTAAAATCATGTAAATAGAAATATTTTAAGTATATAAATGGGTGGCTATAGGAGTATGTATATATATAGAAGATCGAAAAATCGGATAAAATTCTTGTGCCCTACCACACAACAGATTTTATTTACGTTAAAATTGTCACGTTGCAACCATGACGGTGTAGTAAAACTCGGCCTTGGGTTTTCACTCTTATCGCGTCCAAAGAAATCGTTTCACTTCAATAAATACACAGTCAGATCGTAGTTCAAAAACTGCAATAATATAACTGAATACATTATGAGTAATTTATATGAATCACTACTACGATTGAATAGGTGTTTGGCCTTCGGTGCATTGCGACAAAGAAAGCGCCGGAACGTTCACAGTAAACCATAAAAAATTATTCATAGCTTTATAAGAAAACATTATACAATTACATACTTGCGGTCGCTTGTACATTAACATACGTAAATACAAGAATTGAATAAATAACTACCATTCACCCGCGACTTTATTCGTGACTAGTTTTGTCCGTGACTCCGTCAGCGTGGAACCTAATTTACAAAACAGTGAAGAATAAATCATCTGAATTTGTTAAGTCCATTTACTTATCTAGTTCTCTCTCTTAGTTAAGTCGCGCCGTCATTAAATTACAATAACTTTTGATAGAGTGAACCGATTTTTAACCGACTTAAAAAAAAGGAGGAGGATTTTCTCAATTCGTCTATATTTTGTTTTTTTTTTTATGTTTGTTACCTAATAACTTTGGACTGGGTGAACCGATTTGGATGATCCTTTTTTATTTGAAAGCGGGTGCTTCCCGTGTGGTCCCATTGCAATTGGTCCAGTTCTGATAACGGTATCCAGTGCAAAACCGTATAAGTGTTATATTTGCTTTAAGTATGTACACGACATAATAAAAATATCATGCCAACCGATTTCGATGATTCATTTTTAGTGGAAAGGATATACCTACTTCAAGAGTAGTTTGATGAGAGTTTGGTTTGGTTCTGATCATGGAATCTGTTGCAAAGTATAACACTTTCAAGGAACTAGTCTACAACTTTCTTAAGGGTTGATAACGCATCTGTGATTCCTCTCGTGTCGCAGGTGTCCACGGGCGGCGGTGATCACTTACCATCAGGTGACCCGCATGTTTTAGTAAAATATATTTATGTACACTAAAAATAGAAAAACAAAGTAAATTTTCAAAAAAAAGAATTAACCGACTTCAATATTCATTAAAGGCATAAAAATAAGGCACTAAAAAGCGGAAAATAAATAGTTTATCAAATTAACCAAATTAAATTAAATATATGAATATGTGTGCTACCTAGAGATGTATTGGAAGTCGGTGCCAACCAAAAATCATATCATTTACATAGGTACAAAGGCACCGACTTCCTTTTTAGTTCCTTATGGGTTTTTGATTAATATTGAAGTCGGTTAAATCTTTTTTTTTTTAATTTACTTTTACTGAAACCAAGATTACATGTTACTGAAGGAAATGCTTTATGATTTTATCGTTTAGCAGCAAAATATGTTCAAACGAGTAGACAGATATTTTTAAAAATGATTGAAGTATATTTTATCACTTATTCCAAGACACTTACGACATTTTTTTTATAAAAATATATTACATTTACATTCTGATTATTATTTGTATACATTGAGATATAAAAATTTAATACTGCAGTAAAGTATTAATGATTCAGTCGAAAAATAACTACGCTATATTTATTGACGAAAAATGTATAGCGACATCGTAAAATATCGTAATATTAAAAGCCTTAAATTCCAATAAGAGAACGCGCTGTCACGTGGTTCATAATATGTTATATAAAATAATAAACAAAATACTGTGAGCGCAATTAATTATGGTATGTCTGAATGTCTGACAATTTCGTTGAAAAACATATATGATTATTTATAAACTAACTAATGTCCGTGGCTTTGTTTTTGGGTTTTGTTATTCCATTTCAACTGTATGTTTTGTACTTGTGGACTGTTTATTAGTTTTTTTTTTTAACTTTATTTTTGGCAATCAATCTTTCCGATTATTACTGCCATTATCACGTAGTCAATAATATCACAAACTTCGTGTGATCATTCCAATATTAAGCATCGTGTGAAACCATATTCTAACAAGATGGTGGATCCCTTGCTAGAACCTTCCAGGGAGTTTTTGTGGCATCTCAGAATTTCATACTCCGTGTCATTATTTTCCATTCACTTCACTTATGCATAATAAACTAACTATATTACGTAAAACACCACCAAATTTACACAATATATAGTCAAATAACAGAAGATTATGAATAAAATATAAAATCCACTACATGACAGACTAAAATCCCGCCAAAAACTCTATTAGTATTTATTATGTGACATTTTCTTTAAGTGCATTCAGCGGTATCTATGGCAGGAGAGAAAGTTATGACATCGCGTCATGACATACTAGGTAAGCATGAGCGACCGTACTGCGCATGCGCGGCTTACGACATACTAGCGACACATAGGATGTAACATTCACCCTATAATTAATATGAAAACGGAAAAGAAGACACATTCATTCCGTTGTTTTGAGTTTTCACTTCTATCGGCAGTCCTTATGACTACATCGAGTTTTTTATTATAATTTTATCTTTATAAATACCACGTATAGCTTTACAACATATAGTCATTTCATCGGGTTTAAGCTACCAATATAAAACACATTAATACACACATTAATGCTTAGCTCCTGTGGAAGAGCGAGATGATATGTCGTCAAGATTATGCTCAGAAAAATTATCAGACAATATGAGTTTTGTCGAAATCAATAAACTTTTTCAGAGATTAGCTCGAAGTATACATAAAATTTTGGGGTGTAAGGGGTGTCGAGTAACATCTTAAGACTTGAGATACCCAAGCCAACCTCACCTGCACGTGGTGCACCCTGCTGAATAACGAACGAGGCAATGGCGAAAGCGGGGTGGTAGGGTTTTTCAGCCCGACTGGGTTGCAACCACCATGTACATGGCAAAAAAGCCCATCATAGTGACTCGCTTCTGCGCGTCACGTTTCGGGATCAGCCTG
This sequence comes from Antheraea mylitta, assembly GCA_014332785.1. Classification (NCBI taxonomy): domain Eukaryota; kingdom Metazoa; phylum Arthropoda; class Insecta; order Lepidoptera; family Saturniidae; genus Antheraea; species Antheraea mylitta. The sequence goes on along the minus strand of JACEII010000009.1, from coordinate 434,788 downwards.
TGCATATCCAGTATCGGGTGACTTTCGTCATTATGGCCGGCATGACAGCGGCGACCGACGATGCATAATCTATCTCTCGGTGGTTGCCGATGTTTTTGGACTGTACTATGCTTAACATCAGGCATAGTGCAGTCACTATGCCGTGCTGCGATAAAAAAAAATGCAATTATATTTAGATGTAAATATTGGAAATTACTCACGGATTTGTAAGCGTTTTGTACTTACTAAATATTTTCTGCTCTTTATTGTGTATCTATATATTCACATATGTCAGTCAGTCTATTGTATTTTTAGCCACTTTCCGTACTACTAATGACTTACTATGCACTATATCGAGGGTGTTACTAATGACCTTAGACGCCATTGGTCGATGTTATGTTTTTTTAAATGTCGGGTAGTTCTACTGCGAGCGGCCTACATAAGGGGCGGCGGTTGTTGTATTGACTCACTGCGCGATACGGTGACACACCAATACATCACTGCTACAACACTACACGATCACCCCCACACACGTGCACGCCTACACGCTACACATTTTGGTGGAAGGGTTTACTTTTTTTCCCTTATCGAACTGAAAAAACTCCCAATTTTTCGATAAAAAATATATGGAGGGGTTGTCGAGGCGTATATGCTTGGTACACATATACGTCTCGACAACTCAAACATATATGAATAGTTAGCTAGGTTAGCTAAGATAGGTCGCGATTTTGCATGCAACGGGCTACAGCCAAGCCGAGATGTGCCGTGCACCCTTGAGCTGGTTGCCAATATAAAATCGGCTGAGTGCCTTAAGCGCTCGCCTTAGTAGTCCAGTGAAGCTAAGGCCAAAAAATAAAGGCCAATAGCTTAGTCAGTTCGAGAAAAAAAAAAGTATTGACTCACTCTTTGTGTGGCCGTTGTATTGTGTGGTAGCTCTGTCCGAACTTAAGTCGGTTATATAAAAAGTGATTTATTGTTAGCATTGATTCTTAAAAAATTATCTAAATTGGCCAGTTCTGTTTTTAATAATCAATAAATGTTTTACAAATTCCTAATAATATATATTTACACATATAGTTGTTACATTTGAAAATGAGTTAATCCAATTTTGGCAGTTCCTAATATTTTACTTTATTTTTCAAAATTTTCATATTTTGTACACCTAAAATATGAAGTTCATAAAAAAAAAACTAAAAACCTCATTTACGGCAAAATTTAAACTTCACTCGGAGTATAAACCTTGGAAATCTCATAAAATTAGATATGTATAATTAAAATCGCATTAAGTTCATTTTGAAATGTACCGACAAATATAAAAGAATACCCGACTCACCGGCTTACGGGAAATAAAGAAATTTCACATAAATTTTCATTCCCTTTTTCCAACACATTACGGGTTGAATTTCCATAAATCCTTTCTCAGTGCTCACCGACAGTTTAACAGGAAACTGCATGTAAATTTTCACGTCTCTGTTCGCAGTAATTAGTACAATGCGTTGATATTTCAGTAAGTCTGACATATATGATTCTACATAGGTATAAATTTGCAAGATTTACGAAAGAAATACACCTACGCTAATACCTACCTAAATCTAATGTAATAAGAATGTAAATCTAACGTGTCTTTACTTTTTATATTTTTACGGAAAAAAAAAGTAACGAAATAGATTCAATGATTCTGTCGGACTATTGTTTGGACACGCATGCTAAATACTGCGTTCATGATCAAATCTGTTCAACAAAACCATAAAGAATATCTTCAAATAACATTTAGTTTTTGTTTCATTAAAATCGGTTCATTTTATTAAAAGTTATAGTCATTTCAATGACGACGCGACTTAAGTACGAGAGAGAAGCGGATAAGTTAATGAACTTGTATTAGATAACTTTATTACTCACTATGTTCTTTACATTAAGTTCTAAGCGTACGAAGCCGCGGGCACAGCTATATTTACAAATATAAATCAATTAAACTACACATAGCAAAGACACCAACTATAGCATAATACTAGCGAAATAGAGCACTATATTTGAATTGGTAACAGTTCAATAGAAGCAAGATATTTTAAGCATACAAATTATTAAAGGCAGTAGAACCCACACATATAATCTGAAGCGATAACTTAGTATTGCCAAGCTAGGACGCCTGTACAATATATCGTCTTCTTAAATAAATAATATAGAGCCACATTTAACCACCAACCCTGAAATAAAACTTAAATTACATTGAATTAGAAGATAATATACAGGTTTGACCCAAAATCGCTTATCGCGACAGTTTCTAAACGAACTAGTTGGAGCTTAACCAAAAGGCTACGTTTATACTGTAAGCGGATGCGATTAAATTATACATCTGTCTAATAATAAAAGATCTACATTTATAAATAAACTATCATCCAGACAGATAGATATTATTTATTTATAGACATAAACTCTGCCTTACTCCTTAAATAATTGATACTAATACCTTAATAGCCCGTTCTATGAGCCTAAAACAGCGGCAGTTGGTACTATTGATACGGTCTCTTGAATAGTACAATAAACTTGAACTGTCGTGAATAATAAAAAAAATGGATAGTGATACTAACTCTTGTGACTACACAGCATTCAGTCAAACAGTTGGGATCTTTGGAAGACCTTGGTTTCACAACTAATAAATCGGTTACACTACGGTTACAATACGAACAATAAGCTAATAAACATGCAGAAAATTCAACCTTAAAGTATTGTAGTTAAGTCTGAATTAAAAAGATACATTCATTAATAGCTCTTGTCAATGAAAACCTTCAGTTTCCAAAACAGCAATAAAGCAGCAGCATAAACATTGCTGCTTTACCGTAGAAAGAGAGTGGCAGCTTCCATAGTCAAATCTTGTAAAATTCGTCGATTTTTTTTTACATCTTTTTATTACATAACTAGCCTCTGCTCACGACTTACTTTGCGTCGAATAGTTACTTTGGGCTAAAGCAAACACGCAGCGGAAGGTCTCAAGAGGAAAAAAAACATATTTTTAAACATTCTTCATTTTTACTCCACTCCTATTGGTCTTAGCATGATGATATCTAGCCTATAAACATCCTCGACAAATGAGCTATATAACATTGAAAGAATGTTTCATATCGGACCAGTAGTTCCTGACATTACCCTCTACATCACAAACTCACAACGTCACAAACTTTACCTCAATATAATATTATTATATATGTCAGTTTTAAACGGAACGACAGTTATCACGTCTACATATAATAAAAACCTTTGGTTTTATTTGTTTGATGTGTACCTGAAATCAAGTCTGAAAATTATAACAAAAATAACAAACTTTTGTTTATAATTAGCTTTGAGCACACATTTCATTTAAAGTAGCTTTTATTATAATTTGTTCCAGCATTTATTGATTACATAAAAATCAGTTTTTCTTAGAGGTTTCTTCTTATTATTTCACTTACCAATATTTCATTTTCCATTTTTTTTATTAGTGTCAAATTTAACTTTCTCAGGTACATATGAAATTAATAACAACATATACTGCACACTAAAATAGCTAAGAGATATGAAACTAATTAATTTTTGTTAATCCGCTGTCCGCTTATGAAACAGACCACGACCTGATGGATTGAGCTTACCGATATATCTGTAACGAAAATCTCCAGGTTAATGTATCGATTTTAGCCGACTGCATTTATATAAATATGTTTTTTAGTTTTTCGCCTTTCGGCGTCATTTATCCAGCTGCCGGTAGGGCTGGAATTATCGTCGATAGCTTGTCTTTAGATTTCATTATACTTACAATCGCGAAGAGTGTGATTTCATTCTCATGCTAAACTAAAAAAGAACTATTCAGTGAAGAATAAATCATTCTCTGGAACTTATAGTAAACTAGCGACCCGCCCAGGCTTCGCATGGGTGCAAAGTACATATGTAGCGTTATAATTCTCTAAGCAATTTAGGTACATTCTTGACTCAAACAACTTTTTTTTGGAGTAATTTTGAATCTGTGATACTTTTAAGACATTCATAACAATTGTGTACTGTGAAAGGATTTTTTTATCTACAATAAGTGCTCAATGTAACTAGAGTATGTAATTGATCAAGGATTATTTCTGTATTGGTCAAAACAGCGTCGCAAATGACTCATTATATTTTAATAGTATGTAATTATTAACGTGGCCCTTATTTTGGGTATGTTCGAATTTTTTCTTCAGGATAGTTTTGTATAGGTTCCAAATATATGAAAAAAAAATCGTGGCGAATTCTAGTTCTTAATTTTAAAATTAACCCGTGTTTCGTGAAAGCCAAAGTTTTCTTATAAAAAAAGATCACTTGGAATTATTTGCCAACTTAATTAGTTTAAAAGTTATTTGAGGGCCAAATCGAAGTTCTAGTGTATCTCATAAGGTTTAGCCAGCGTTATCAACATAAGCGCCCGAAAATTTCTATTTGCAACTTGATTACAGAAAGTAAATTTTTGTATCCTTTATATAAATATAATTTGTATGTCTTAAACACGCAAACCTTCCGGAAAAAAAATAACTAGATGACAGTGAAAACCATATGGAAAATCGTTCAGTACCGACGAGTAAAGACGCGAAACTATATAACTCGTATTTTCCTTAACATTTCGGTGTGAAACAGAAAAAAAAATACTTTACGCGTACCAGTGTGTATACGCAGAGAAAATGTATCTTCTTTGGCTTATATATAAAATTTAAAATTAAGCAATCTAATTATTCAAATTGTATTTAATACCTTTAATAAAAATATGTGCTATCGTGTATACTTCTTTAGGTTTCTTTTCGAATATGTAGATTAATTTTTCCCATATTTATTACATTCATTGTATATTTGAAATAAATGTTTATATACAAAAATAAAAGTTTATTGAAAATACAATTTGACGCAAAATACAACACTTATTTGGATATAAAAATTTTATTTTATTTATGAAACATGGTTTAGTATCTCCATTTATTTATGA
>JACEII010000009.1:391467-419834 GCA_014332785.1 Antheraea mylitta | reverse complement strand
AGTAATTAGGATCTTCCGACAGTCACAACGACTTACTAAAATAAGACTTATTATCACGCAAGAATCTTAACCACGTGGAGATTTGATACGATCTCGTTTGAAACTATTTTGTCTTCATTTTTTTAATTCAATTACGTAATAAATAAATTATGCTCGGAGAATATAATATCATATTATAATAATTATAGATACGTCAAGATTAATATTCTCTTTGTAGCCCTAATATTTTTTTAATTAGGACTTTAAGAGAGAACTGACTCTTAACTGGAGTTGTCGTAATTTATAAGTGCTTGGATTTTGTATAAAAACTAGCATTAGAAAGAGCCTCATCATCGTAAGGATTCAGCCATATTTCTATCGATAAAGTTTCCGTAAAATAAAGCTTCGACGCGGAGCATTATGGAGTATAGTCTAAAAATGGCCATTAAAGGATCAAAATAAAACCGCCATAAAAGCAATATCATCATTAACAAATCCACTATAAAACAGTAAATAGCTAATTCAAATTAAAAATAAATTAGTTAAGTTAAAATAATACTAAATAAAAAAAAAAAATACCCAATAGTTGCTCAATGATACGACTTTTCACGCAGACAATAAAAAAAAACGCGAAAGCAAGAAAAGATGCGGACCAAGAGTCTGCAGAACAGAAGAATAAGAAGAAAAAAAGTTTCCCAACACGTCACTACCGTGTTATGGCATTAACAAATACAAAGATTGCCGTTCGTTTCAAAGAAAATCGAGTGTGAGTTCAAACGCGATAGAAATGAAATACTATCAATACACTAGAGATATGGTACATGTTCATTTTCGGCACTATTTTAATATATGTTAATAATACACAATATAGGATATTTCTTAATAGTGCGTGATAGTCATTAAGATTAACAGAAAATATGCTATGGATTCAATCGGTTCTCTTTCTCTCTCTCTCTTCGTATTTATTTGGAGTACAATACGAATATACTATACATTTTTGAAGTTTTACTTCAAAAGCGAAACAAAACAAAATTTTTGGACGAGTGTCATTTTTTTCTACGATCGTCTCTCGCATCTATTGCCCTTTGTGTAAGCGTTGACGCGAGTTCAAATATTTTCGTCAATTGTTCGCTCGAAAGTACTGTACAGTGGAGTATAATAAGAGACTATTAAAAGAGACAGACGTTCGCAAACAAGACCGGTTCGAATCAATCCATACCAATAGGTCAGAGCGCATCCGGAACAAACCCAACGGCTTTCCGTTACACAAATGCACTACATTCACGACGTGCATACTGATCTAATGCGGTGATAAATTTTTGAAAACTCCACAGCGTCTGTCTGTTGGCGCTTTGTTTTTTTTTGCATGCAAACATGCGTTCTACTTTTCCAAGGCGTCATCGCTGTCATGTCGTTTTTTTTTATATTTCATGGGTTTTTGCCTCTGACCAAAATATCATCTAATGGTTAATGAATATGTCTTTTGGTATTATAACTCTGCCCTCAAAATACATCTTCTATAAAAATAATAAGAATTTAAATCTAACGTGTCTGCCCCTTTTATATTTTGTGAAAGAAATTGTTGTTGGTGTTTGGAGTAAGTACTAAACTCTTTCTTTCTTTATATTTGTATGAATACGCAACATTGCTAAAGTATTGTGTTTACTAAAAAAATCATAAAGTATAAACTCGAGTAACGTTTAGTCTTTATTTCATTAAAATCTGTTCACTCTATCAAGAGTTATTATAATTTTAATGTCGACGCGACTTAAATACGTAGGTAAGTAAATGGACTTAATAAATTGTAGTCCGGTGAAGCTGTAAAGGCCAAAAAATAAAGGCCAATAGCGTAGTCAGTTCGAGAAAAAAAAAGACAATAAATTCAGATGATTTTATTAGTCACTGTTTTTTACGTTACATTTCATGCGGACGGAGTCACGGGAACAGCTAGTTCTTGATAATTTAATGATGTTCACTTAAAAAGCTGAATTTCATAAAAGACTGACATGATCTAAATACTAGGAACTGTGACAAACTAGTCATCCCATGTTTCAGACACAGTAAATCAGTAACAATTATTTATCTAAACATTATTAGAATTTAGAGCAATATCCCACAGCATGTGGCCGAATTGCCGGACTATAAGTTTAAGCGCCATGTCAAGCGGGTTTTGGTGTCAAAAGACTAGTATAAAGTGGATGACCTGAATATAAATCTGAATGACAATTCTCCACCTCTTGCTGTGCATTTACAAAAATGATTCTAATATGTAATGTATTTTGAATATACATAGGTATAATAAATCCGATCGCGTCTTTTTCCGGTTCTTCTCGACGACTGGGTTATTCTCCGTAACGTTGGTAGTTTTGACGTTCAAAAAGCGCTTTTCTAGTGCCTAAACTAAATAAAGTATTTTTGATGAGAGATTTTTATCTTAATGGTGGTAGCTAGCCAGGCGGATTTAGAAATAGTGCTATAATGTTTACCTGCAAGCCTCTGTGCATTAGAATATATACGCGACATATTAAAAAAGAATCACTGTAACCAGGTCGAATGTTACAGCTTGTCAAAAATACTTTTGGAAACCTTGAAATAATATTCACAACCTATTGTAATGAAATTTTTATACTTGGTATATAATTTTGATATAATAGGTATTTACCAGTAATTTACGCAGAGAAACACATCAAGAGCCACGGGCACAGCCAATTAAAATGGAAACTGTGTGTAAAAATAAATACCACTTATAATAAAAAAAAAGTTACTCAAAAATTTAATTTTGTGAGAAACTGCGTTTAAAGTTAGACCATGTTCACATGTTCAACTTAAATTTATGTCAAAAATAAATGAAGCGTTTAAGACAAGCCTAAAAATAGGGATAAACAGTGTAAATATATTGCTATTAAGTCGTTGTAGAAAATATCACCATTATTGTAAAGTGTTGCAGAAATAAGTTCATAGTTAATTCAGTTTTTTTATATAGAGTATGTTACAAAATAATTTCAACATAGGCGGAATAAAAAGAAAATATACGGAGTCTTCAATTAAAAAAAATACAAAGAAAACTTATTTTTAAGTTGGAGAGTTTTTAAAACAAATCGAATTTATTCAGTTTAGGCCCTAAGAAAACACTTATGAATGTCAAAGCTACCACCGATTCCAAAATAACCCAGTCATCGAGAAGAACCGGCAAGAAACTCGATCTTTATCTTTCATGATACATATTTTCACAAATATGCATAATTACATTCCTTTTAGTGGATGGACAGAGAGGGGCGTCCTATCCAGACGTCAGTATCGTTCTCATATCAGTCCACCTAATAGCCTTGAGAAGTTAAAACCCGCTTGACATGGTGCTTGAAGTCACTATCCGTCATATCGATAATGTGCTTTGGGACTTTGTTATAAAAACTGCCACTATTACCCAAGAAACTGTTATTGGTCTTTCTAGGCCTGAAACATGGAATAACCAATTTTTTGTAATAATTAATTTACCTTGCACTTTCATCTAAAATGACCATAAAGACTGGCTTCTCAATGATATCCTTGTCAAAGCTCACGACTAAATTTATATAGACAGACGGAATCACGATTATCGCTAGTAGAGTTATAAATAAATCGAGTTTACTGCAACGCGGACATCCTTTGTTAAGTCCGGTCTAGCCGGATCTTGGTAGGTATGTACGAGCAAACAGTAGCTATGCGGCAAAAAACTCTAAATTACGTGGGGGTCTGCTACCACGGATTTTACGCTACGTTGGAGGTTCAACGTACGTTATTTATTGTATATGAACTGGACACACGAATTATAAACAGACGTGTGCAGTCAGAAAACAACAGTCAGGAGTGTTCATTTATTAATAACTAATGTTTGCGCGTGGCTTTGCTAACATTATCATGCTTTTTCTATATGAAAAGTACCCTATGTTCTTATTTATATCCCTGAGAACGTTTATACAAATTATAAAAATGATCGGTTATGTAGTCTAGGTGTGAAAACATAACAAAGAGAAACTTATCATCATCATCAACCTGTAAGAGACTCATTATATCGCCATAGGCGTCTTCCTGCTGGAAGGTTTAGGGATAATCATCACGCCAGCACACGACGTATTGCCGATTTCAGACTCTGAAATCCATACTTCTATATTTTTCTGCATAAAATGCTAAACATTTCTCAGGTTCAGGTTTCCTCGCGGTGCATTCCTTGACCGTCAGCCGATAGTGTTACCAATTTAAATAAGTAAATGTACGCGAATTCCAAAAAAAGTCTTTCGTATATGCCCGGGGAACGAACCTGTGGACATGATATTCCAACCACTCGACTACAACTGTTTTTTTTTTTATATTTCCCATATACTATAAATTAACTTGACTCTTACAGTTTTCATATCATATTATGGTATACATAATATGGTAGATTCAGAAAATAAAAGTTAAACATTATTAGAAGCTTCCATTTTAAGAAAAAGAACGGCCATGTCGTTGCAATGACGGGTTAGTTGATAGCGTGTTCGGACACAGCGTCGATGGATGTAGGTTCGAATTCTTGCAACTGACTCGGAACTTTCACTAAAGGAAAACATCTCGATATAACAACCGCATGGTGGAAGGGCATTTTCCAAAGCCACTTGCTACCACCCTCGAGTTGAAAATCTGTCGTCAAGCAATTGTTGGTATGTTCCGCCTTATGCATTTGAGAGCCAGTGACGGTAGGTATTGCGTGTTTAGCACCTTAGACAGCATCGTGATCTAACATCAGATGAAATTAAAAAAAAGAAAACCCGTATTTTCATCCGTATAGCTCATATATCGAGGAAGGGTATACGCCGTATATCATCACGCTAAAACTAATAGGACCAGAGGACCAATGAAAAACATTTCAAAATCGGGGTTAACGTACGCATTATTTAAAAATATCTTCTTCTTCTATGTAAACGAAGTCACGAGTTAAAATTAGCGTTAGCCCAAAGTAATTATTCCAGGCGAACGAAAACACGGGCAGAAACTATATATATAAAGATTGTCAACATTAAAACCTTTCATTACTTTAAAACGTGGAAAGTCCGCTGCGGTTTTTTGTTCAGTCAATTCAAGTGCATGCTTTAGAGCATGCGGTTATCACACTGTGAAAATATTTCCTGGGTTTTTTTTTGTTCTGTTTGTAACAACTCAATTTGTGTTTTTAAGTCGACAGGTAAGTAGGTCTGTTGAAATGGCAGCTGTAATTATTATAATATTATCATACTCGTTACCAATTTAGCCAGTTCTTGGCTAGATCTAGTAACATTTTGAAGCCTGTCTATCATCTAGGAACGTTTTAATCGGTCACTAAATCTAGACTACTGTTATTAGCTAAAGTTTCGAGTCTGTAAATATGTTATTGGTATAAAACTACGTTTTAGGTTGACGGTTGTTTTATAAATGTAAAATATTGTCATTTATTCTCAATGCTAAATGTACATTTATATCTTCTTTTTTCCAAGATTTAATATTATTTATAATTAATATCGGTAGTTCAGTAATGAGTATTTGATGATAATTCTCTATTTAAGTGAAAACTTGTTTAGGTGCGTCGAGCGGTATTTTCTGGCAGGAGATTAACTTATAATTTCGTGTGATGACATGCTAGAAAGTGTGACCGAGTGTATTGCGCGGCTTACGTCAAACTAGTGACGCGTGGTATAGCGTATATACCTGTTTACAATATTACATCTAATGTGTATGTATTTTATAGAAATTTCGTTACAAATTTGTTGCAGTTTTCTGGGGGTATATTTAAAATACATATCAAATATTTTTATAAATGTCTGTCTGTCTATTTGTAAGAACGCATCACTACTAAAGTACTGTGTTCAAGAAAATTATAAAACATATCTTCGAATAGTCTTTGTTTCATTAAAAATTCTTTTTTTTATATTAGGTTCCACGCGGACCTAGTCACGGGCACAGCTAGATAATGAAAGCAACCAATATAAATTGTTCTCATTTCCGCACGACATAAATGATAACTTTATAATGCAGTGGCAGTTGAAATACCCAGGTACCTTGACAAATGAAGCCATAATTTATCCAAGTTTGAGATGTGTGAATCGTTCAAAAGCGACGAGAAATTTTTCTTGCATTTCTGATACAAATAATTCCATTTAATTAATTTCGGATATGTAAATGGTAACAAAAATACAGAATTGATCACGAGTCAAATTAAATGACGCCTCGAGTAATTATTCGGAATGTCATCTCCCTATATCGGTATAGCGTTGGATGGAATAAAAAATGGGTAATCCATTTTGCCGAAAAAAAGCGATAAAAAAACTTTCTGAGACAACTGTCCGAGTGCAATTTACGAGATGTAGCGATTTTAATTTCCGAAAAAAAAAAATATTTTTTATAGTTCTCCTAAAAGATTTTTTTAACTTTGTTCCGAGTTACGTTACGTATTTTACAAGGTCAAAAGATTTAATTTATGTGTAGTTACATTTACATACAACTTGTTTAGTTTTTTAAAACAAAACTAAAGTAATTCACGTTTATATTAAAAAATAAAGCGTATCTGTATGTTTTTTCCCTTTAACAATTAAATATTTTTGGGTTATAACTCAATAAATCGACGAGGGATTTTTTTTTAACTTTACTTTTGGCAATTAATCTTTCAGATTATTACTGCCATCATCACGTAGTCGATAATATTACAAGCGTCGTGCAATCATTTCAATATTGCGTCGTGTGAGTCAATATTCTAACAAGATGGTGGATCTCTTGTTAGAACCTGCTAGGGAGTTTTTGTGGCATCTCAGAATTTCATGCTCCGTGGTATTATTTTCTATTCACTTCACTTATGCACAATAAACTAACTAAATTACGTAAAATTCCACCAAATTTACAAAATATAGAGTCCAATAACACAAGATTATGAATAAAATATAAAATCCACTACATGACAGACTAAAATCCCGCCAAAAACTCCGACGAGGGATTTATAATTAATTTACAGTCGCCGCTATCACGCCGACCTGCAAAATCAGATTAGTTCCGAGACAACATAATGTAAAACTCAGTATAACTGGATTTTTACCATGGGCATGGTATAGATCTCTAGCATACCGTTTATGATTTCAATGGTATTTGGCTCAGAATTTCGGTCACTTTTCATCCTAAATAGGTCAAAGAAAACGTAGAAGAAGCCGAAAAGATGTTATTGATTAATAGATTACAAAAAGTCCCAAGGTATCACAAAAGCGCACACACAAACAAGCAAAAACACACACGACGCCCGGATAAGAGCAAGTATTGATTAGTGCAAAATACAATGCAGAGATCGCGAATATAACAAATAGTGTAAAATGTATATTGTCTCGTTCTCTTGCACGTTAACTCCTATATATTTATCTCATTTTTAATGCACTTTTACCTTTCATCGAGTTTCAAATAACGAGGCTAACGAAGTTTTAACTTTATAGGACGCTGTTAACGTAACCGCTTCGCTTATGCCTCGCACCGTACCTTTAATTGTCCGTCTTGTGTTACAATTTTACTGTTACTAACTGTATCTCTGCTACAGTTTCGGACTGGCCGGGTTTTTTTTTTAATTTTATTTTAATTACCGATGCCGTCTACTCCAAAAAGGCTGGCAGCACGCTAAATCTTGGCATATATTCGTCGTATGAATATAAAATGCTTTATACATTTTAAACTCGTTTCACAACTTGTTTCTTGTTTTACAATGCTTCAACAATAATTAGGTTAGGTTAGGCTGTGATGGAAGACTTTATTTTCTTTACATTCCGTTGTTTTTTACGGCTTAATCGATTTTGACGAGAGTTTCAAAGACAGATAGACAACTTTTTAGAATATCACCTAGCATACAATTCTTACGTTTTCCCACAAAAAATAAGCTGTAATGACAACTTAAAAAAGGACAGAGTACAAATATTTCAGGTAAAATATGTAATACCCATGTAGCAGTAAAACTATTCCAGATCGAATTAGCCCCCACTTATTTAGTTATATTAGGTTTCCATTTTCTTGTTTGTCGAATGTTTGTCACATATTAGGCGATTTTGTGGCGTACTTAACTATGGAAGATAAACTGTCTATTATTTGATGCCACATCTAGTAACTTTCTATCATATATTACTTAATCTGTTAAAAAAAATCCGTTGTAGTCCATGGACTATAAATTGTGTTACAAAAGACAAAGACTATTCCGGCTCTAGTGCATATTGTATACTCTCACAACGGAACATATCTAGGTAGTTAAAAACAAAAGTGACTTGATTACCTTCGATGTGTAGATTTAGTCATACATTTTATATCCTTGTTTCGTTTCCAGCGACTTCAGCGTAAGCTTTAGATGTACAGAATACAATTAAATATAAAGAGATTTAATCATATTTCTCTTTCATATATAACATTTACCCGCGTCTTCTCATATTTTTGTTATTCTCTATTGTACTGTCATTGCTCAAAGTGCCTGTCAATTTTCATGGATTTAAACGCCACGTAAAGCGGCTTATTGATGTCAACAGAGTTACAGAGTGGATCAATATGTGAACGATGGTTACGTCTGGAATTGACTCCTCTCTGTGCATCCACTAAAACGATTTTAATGTATAATTAATCGGAAATATGTCAAAGAATGTCCCCGATCGGGTGATAGTTGTAACGTTCATAAGCGGACCTAAATTGAATAAAGAATTTTTGATTTTATTTTATAAACTTAAGAAGTGGATATTACATTTACCGTTGAGCCATACTTTATCAAGTTTTGTCCCAGTAAATACTTAAACACATTGTTAAAACGTAAACATGCTGTGATCTGCTCATTGAATTGGCGCTTAAACTTATAGCACGGCAAATCGGTAATAAGGTTACATCGGTCTTCTTCTAATAAAGATGCGATAAAAAGCACTGGTAATTTTACAATCAATTTTCAATAATTAAATGTTTATATATAGAAAAGAAAATTATCCTCCATAGTAAAGCATATACACCATTATACGTCCAGTAATAATTTCTTCAAATTCCACGGCATCTTACTTGGATTATATCTACTCGCGCAATCGAGCGGAAGATGATAACGCGCCGCTCCGAAAAATGCAAGACGGAATACTACAATTTATATTCTTTCACACTTTATAGCTATTACCTACCCTAATGTAAAATGCACATTATTATTTATATAATATACGAGGTATTATATACGTATATGATTAAAAAAACTATCTATACACATAATAGGAATATATACATTTAATGTGTCAACTTTTAAAATTTTTAATTGAAAAAATATTCCAGGTACATTGGCATAAGTAAAAAATACATTTCAATCATTTTTAAGAACGTCTGTCTATCTGTGTGTTCGCATATTTGTTTTTACACGTATCATAGCTAAAGTACTGCGTTCACGATAAAACCTCTAATAAAATACATGTCAATCATTTTAGAAACATCTGTCTGTCTGTTTCTTTGTTTGAACACGCATCATTGCTAACGCATTCACGATATTTTACAAAGAAAATCATAGAGCATTTCTTCGAGTAACATTTAATTTTTGTTTCATTAAAATCGGTTCAGTCTATCAAAAGTTATTGTAATTTTAATGACAACGCGACTTAAGTACCAGAGAAAAGTAGATAAGTCAATGGACTTTATATATTCAGACGATTTTATTAGTTACTGTTTTACATTAGGTTCCACGCGGATGGAGTCACAGGCACAGGTAGTGTTAAATATATAGCATGATTTACATAGTATACAGGTTATTACATACATATACTAGCCTCTGCCCGCGACTTCGTTCGTGTGGAATAGATACACTAACACGCAGCAGTTCTCAAAAGAAAAATATATCCCGATTTTGAAACATTTTTCATCTGTGCTCAGCTGATAATGTTCTTAGTGTGATGATGTATAGCCTATAAACATTCTCGATGAATGAGGTATATAACACTGAAAGAATTATTTAAATCAGACCAGTAGTTTTGAGATTACCCCCTACAATGTAACAACGTCACAAATTCACAAACTTTACCTCTTCTTAATATTAGTATAGATTATTATAATAAACGCTATAATATATATCTTTAAATTATTTACCTAAGGTGTTTAATTTTTTTTTTTTTTTTCTCGAAATGACTACGCTATTGACCCATTTTTTTTCTCGAACTAACTACGCTATTGACCTAGCAAGGTCTTAACAGCTTCACCGGACTACCCATCAAGGTCTTAACAGCTTCACCGGACTAAGACCATTTAAATTCCTAAGATTATTGGCTATAGGAAAAACAATAAAAGACTAGTACTTATTTAATGGTAATACGGAATATTAGTTAAATATTTCTCGATCAATTAAGACAAGAAATATAATATCCATCGATTACAAATAGAAATCTAGTTATTTAAATCAAACTAAAATTGAATAGATATTCAAATTAAACTCTAATTAGACGGTCATAATTCAAAAACACAAAATTGCTTTATGCAACGTCAATCAAAAATACTATACACGCATTTTATTCATATTAATCTTTAATGAAATCTCGTAGGGGTAACATTTTATCGTCATATTGAGATAATAGATTCTGCTCCCGACTTCGTCCGCGTGGAATAGCTATGGGCTGACGCTAACACGCAGCGGAAGCTCTCAAAAGGAAAAAAAACCCGATTTTGAAACATTCTTTGTTTGTGCTCGGCTCCTACTGGTCTTAGCGTAATGATATATAGCCTTGATCGATAAATCAGCTATTTAACACTGAAAGAGTTTTTCAAATTGGACCAGTAGTTCCTGAGATTAGCGCGTTCGAGCAAACAAACTCTTCAGCTTTATAATATTAATATAGATAATACACTATAATATAAATAACTATAGCTACACCAAAAAGAAAGAAAAATATACTGCCAACCAATTACTTACTTACTCTGCGTTGGAGAAAAATATAGTAAGGAATAAGGAAATACACACTGTCTTGATAACATTATTTTTTCATCGGATACAATAAAAGATATCTCATAACCTCTATACCTGTCGAATAAAAATTAATACTGATCAGTGCGTGAAACACATTTATTTAATTATAGTTATTAATGCAAGTTCCTACGTGAAAAGTTTATTTCGAACTAATTGCCAGCTCCGGCTTTGCACGGATGAAGTAATTTAAAAAATGTGACTAAATTTACCGCTTACAGTAAGACGATGTATTATAAAATAAGAAATGAACAAATTATTTACTAATTTCTATCTCACTCACATACATTATTATATTCAGATTTTTTAACTTACCATTTTTTAAATTTGACTACGGTATTTCAATATATTTGTTTTCAGATAAACCCCTTAAAGTTTCCTACATATTCAAAATGTTTGCTAAAATTTGTAGAAATATATTGTATATGTTTAATATACCAAAAATAAACATAATTACTCTACGGATTATTTAATAGTATAAACGAATAATTTCAGGCATAAAGGATGTCTCAAAACTGCAAATCCACGTACTCGACAGCAACAACGAGAGATGCGAACAACAACACGCTGTATAACGGGAGTTCGGCTCCAGGTTACGGCGGTAGGGGGTACGCACCCCCCAACGTCGCTAGTAACGGAAATTACAAGGTAAATATAACAACTAATCACATAATAATTAAGGTGATTACTTACAGAATAAAAATAATCGAATGTCTCCCATATCTATTATTTGACCGATGAAGTCTTATAATGACACCAAAGCACAGGTTTTCAGACATTTTAACACCTTGGCTAGTTAAAACTAAGCCTGAAGTTAAAAATCTCCGTCCCTTGAAAGGTAGCCCCCTTTAAGTTAGGCCTTTTAATGGAACTTAACTCTGACGACATCACTTTTTACCAGGCTAGATTCTGGTCATATGCTAAATCTATCCTCACATATTACCAAATACAACTTCTTTCTGTTTGTACGTTTGTGTGTTTGTCATTTAAAAGCTAGTTAACCGATGTACATAATTATTATTATATCATAAGTGTATCCTGTATGTTGAGTATTACATCTACAACTAGTGCATCTAGCGGAAGCCATAGGAACTAAAATAAACAATATATCTATGAAGGGTAGAGGTAAGAAGAACTATATTAAACGGGGGGGATATGTTGAAAAAGTGTCCAGCTCTAAGCACTAACGAATAGTTTGAAGACCCACCAAAATGTCACTAGCATTGAAAAATGTTATGGGCAGTCCGAAATAATCTTGTAAATATAAACTAATATAACTGCTGTAAGAAAACTTGGAGTGTGATAGAATTTTTGTGAACTTTAAATGACACGTTTAGTGATTTTGAGTGTGTACTTTCATAAATCTTGATGAAATTATTGAACAATACTGAACCCTGTTGCTACTGTAGCGCCGCGCCGCCCTAATGTAACGCAATTTGACGAACACATTTTTTTATAAACACAGATGGTTCTCCTTACCCCTACACTCCATAAGTATATAGAATATGGTAAAAGTGAATAAATACGTCGTAAGATAATAACATAAAATCGGTTGAACCACACCAATACTTCTCTGTCGAAATATCTCTGTGAATGGTTGCTAGCCGCTGACATACGAGAAACGCAATACAATAATAATATATTTCCTTGAGATATTATTTTTAATTAGTCCGCATCAAAAACATGAAATAAATTATGACATTCGTCCATTGAAGCGTACATCCGAGTCGGCGTTGTTGCAAGTTTCCTTGTGAAGCTGTTTTGACATAGTCGAGTATTGTAACGGTGGGCCAATTCTTATTATATTCCGCAATGTACTTTGTCCGTCAATCTGTGACCAAATTTATATTTATAAAATTTTTCTCGGAACATTTTCTCTTATAAAATATTATTATTGCAAGCTGTGAAATAGTTTTACATTACCTTCTAATCTACTTTATAACTATGAAGCTGTCTGCTTAAATCGAAAAAAAGGTACTTGTAGATCATCTAAATAAAAAAACGCGATTATATGTATTTTGTAAGAAATCCAAAGAAAATATATAAAAATTTGGATTTCGACAACAACGCCATCTAACTAAGACTCCATAAATATGAAGTTAATCATAAAAAAATCTAGTAATACAGATATCCTCAGGTAACAAGAATTTATGAAATACTGACATTATTTTGAATAGATTTAATTTTCTTTGTGAAATTATCCAGTGACTACAATTATTAAACTCATAACAAGCTTACCGAAGCTGGAATCACTAAAGTTAGGGAAGTAATTGAATTGTATTTGTTATATGAAGGCGTAACTAGTTTGTTTCTCGTTTCTTTGCTACTTTTGCTTAGAATTGATTGATCCCTCTTTTTGAAAGAAGCGATAGATGTTTTAAACCAGTAATGTAATTGACATACCTTTAATAATATTAAGAAATATTTTAATGTCGATTAAAGGTACATTTCATGCACATACATCTTTATAAATTTGATCTCACAACAGACTGCTGAAAGCTATTTTAGTTTAAAGGCTATTTCCTATCTTTTGCGACTTTATTTAGTATTGTGGCTCCAAATATAACTCCGAAAAAATATTTGTGTAACCTACAAATGCTTCTTCTAAATGTGGGATTATATTTTTTAGACTAATTGTATGTTTGTAAAGTCTTCCAGGGCTCGTGTGCGTGATCTATCTTTTCAGATAAAAACTGATTTCTAAAATAAAGAGGTGTGAGTGGTCTATGGGCCCGCAGTAAGATGAGGTTTATTTCGCTTTTTGTTAGACGTTAATTATATAGTCATCATAATTTACATTACAAAATATCAAATTGTTAGAGTTAAATTGTCAAATTTACGATAAAATATATTCATTATGTATAAAATAAATAATTATAGATTAAACATTGAAGGATCTGAGATAATTAAGTTAATTACAAATCAAAACTTAAGAACTGTACCTGTAAGTTATATTTATTGTTAATACTTTTTTAATTTTTAAAATAGAAATTAATAACTTACTATGAAAATATAATTAAATATATATTTAAGCACTCGAAAGAACTGTGTGTGGTGATGTAAATTTAACCATATATAGTTAATTAACTATAGCAACACAGGTATCGAAAAAAACTCTAATTAATTTTTTTTTCGGTCTTTTTGTAACGTGCGACAAGGAACTTCGTTCCAAAAATATGTATATAGACAAATAAAAAATAGTCGATCTACTATCAATGCATTACACTAGACCAACTAACTTCCTTGTACAAGTGTATGATTATGCATAATACTGAGATATGCCGTCGTTGTATAGTGATGCTTGTAGCGGAAATCTAGACTCGAAACAAGATAAGATCGAAATGGCCAAGGACGTTTTTAATTATTAGGCTAGAAGTTTTTTAATTTACAATTCTTTTCGCGTTTTAAAAAAAATCGTTGATAGCGAATTTATAGCTTAAAACGGTAGTTCCGTGGGCTGATGTAGCATACCACGGAATTTGTTTTTAAGAAATATATAAATAATTTCTTTTAAGTTCTTCTTTTTGTAGTGGTAGAGCCACGCTGAAGTTATTACTGGTTTCAGCATAAATGGTTCGGCTCGTCCGGGGTAGCACCACCCTCTCACAGAAAACCGACGTGAAGTAACAGTGCTTGCATTTGCATTTGCATTGCGTTTCGTTCGGTCACTGAGAGCGCCGGACACCCATCTCCCCTCTCCCTTTGTCTCCATTCCCCCAACACAGACTGGCAACGCACTTGCGACTCCTCTGGGGTTGCTAGTGTCTATGGACGGCGGTGATCGCTTAACAACAGGTGACTCGCATGTTGATTTGCCTCCTATATGATATAAAAAAAATATATAAATATTATCCTTAGTATTATTATAATAAATTCGCATGTGAGTGAGTTTATTTGTTTGTTTGTGATGCTTTCACGCCTTATTTACTGAGTCA
Organism: Antheraea mylitta; assembly: GCA_014332785.1. NCBI lineage: Eukaryota > Metazoa > Arthropoda > Insecta > Lepidoptera > Saturniidae > Antheraea > Antheraea mylitta. The sequence continues at coordinate 404,954 of JACEII010000009.1, read as the reverse complement.
AAATTTTCTTTTCAATCAAAATCATTCAATCTCTTTCACATCTTTCAACCAAAAAAAAATTCTCAGTCTATATACAGATACTAGTTGTGCCCACGACTCTATCCGCGTAGAAAACAGTGAAAATCATCTCAATAAATTAAATCCATTGTAATTCCAAAATCCAATGTATTAAGTAATTTTCTCTCGTACTTAAATCGCGTAGTCATTAAAATGACTTTTGATAGACTAATGCCCGGTTTCCGAGACACTCGGTAAAACTACCAATAATTACTGACTCAACAAAATTATCCATAAGATAAACCGTCAAATGTCCCGTTGAGTTTTACTGACATTTATCCGTATGATTGTGTATTCAGAAATGCAATTTGACCTACTGATAACGCTATCGAATATATAAACTACGGTTTTTTTTTTTTTTTTTTTTCTTTTATTTTTGGCAATCAATCATTTAGATTATTACTGCCATTGTCACGTAGTCAATAATATTACAAGCATCGTACAATCACTTCAATAATAAGCGTCGTGTCAGTCAATATTCTAACAAGATGGTGGATCCCTTGTTAGAACCTACCAGGGAGTTTTTGTGGCATCTCAGAATTTCATGCTCCGTGGTATTATTTTCCATTCACTTCACTTATGCACAATAAACTAATTATATTACGCAAAACACCACCAAATTTACAAAATATAGAGTCTAATAACACAAGATTATGAATAAAATATAAAATCCACTACATGACAGACTAAGATCCCGCCAAAAACTCCTAAACTACGGTTAAATTACCTCATAAACCGACTATAATGATAGAAAAACTATATGCTACGCGAAAATATGTTCTATGATTTTCTTTAAAAGGTCTTATTATTAACGCAGTAATTGCACAGTGATGCGTGTGCAATCAAACAGACAGACATGTCTAAAAATGATTGAAATATATATTATGACTTGTTCCTAGTAGGTGGTAGAGCCCCGCTGAAGCTATTTTTGGTTTCAGCATGAATGGGTCGGCTCCTCCGGGGTAGTACCACCCCTCTCACAGATAACCGACGTGAAATAACAGTGCTTGCATTGTTGTGTTTCGTTCGGTCAGTGAGAGAGCCGGAGGCCCACGTCCCTTCCTCTTTCCTGCTTTCCCTTTCCTTCCCCTCTCTCTTCTCCCATATACAGGCTGGCAACGCACTTGCGACGTCCCTGATGTCGCTAGTGTCTATGGACGGTGGTGATCACTTAACATCACGTGACCCACCAGTTCGTTTGCCTCCTTTGATATAATAAAAAAAATCCTAGACACCAATAAATTTTTTTTTTCCACAAAAATCTAAAATGTAGAGACACTTTAGATTTGCATTGTTAATATATTTATAGGTAAATCGTGGTGGTCGAGTAATTTGAGAAAAGTTTATAATGATAATCAACCTATAATAGACCCACTGCAGGGCCATAGGTTTCTTCCCGAAGGAAGGTAGGCATAGTCACCACGACAGCACACGACGTATCGGCAATTTCAAACTCTAGGAAATCCACAGCTTTTTTTATAAGAACATATCTCAATGTTTAATTTAAATTAGTAAAATGGACGTGAATTCCGAATACTTTTTTACATGCCGGAATTCGAACCTGTACACATCGGAATGATATTCCATCGTTCAAACGATTAGACCAACACGATTTACAGCAAAAGTTACATTATAATTATTTCAATTCAATTGAAAAAAAAAATAGTTTTATTATTGATATCTATCATTTGACATTGAGGAATAGGTTCATATTTGTAAATAAGGCTTGTGTGACATATGTCCAGTGACATACTCGCTTCTCTGTTATTATGTTATAGTAGATCGTGTGTTTTTACGTTTAAGGCTTCACGGCATGGTAGGTTCCATAAGATTTTTTTTTTTGTTTTATTCTGCAGACTCTTGGTCCGCACATTTTTTTGCTTACATGTAGTATTTTGTATACGTAAAAATCATATCCGTGAGCATACATAGATATATATTTTTTATTATTAGTAATTATTAACTGTTCAATTATTGAAACGAAGTTCCTTATCGCGCGTTGTGAACGGGGGCTAGACGGAAAAAATTCTTACGAAAAGTTGTAACGACACATTTTGCTATAGTAAGCTATTGTAAGCTGTGCGGCGTCGCATGTTTCTCTGTCTGTCTCTCTCTCTCTCTCTCTATTATAGAAAGCAAGCCAGATATTTTCATTTCTATTTCGCATTGAACAGTGTAGTGTCGCGACGATTATTTTTGTTGAGTGTATACAGGTTTTTTGTAAATAATAAATAATAATTTAAATAAAATAGAATCCCAAACATATGTTTCCTACTTCAGTTACCACAAGCCAATTATTACGAAAATTGAGCCTACTGATTAAGTTTATATAATAGTATATTTGTTAATAATAAAAAAAAAATTATTATAACTAAAAAAAATAAAATTTTATTACAATTCCTTCACTAATTAATCGAAAGGAACTTCGTTCCATCCGGGTGTCCCTTGACACCTCTCAAGTTTTTTATTAACTATTTTAGTGACGTTATTGTTTTTATAGCATTGCATTTCCATTCTTTATTGCCATTTTTAGGTTGTAATCCACAATATTCCCGTGCCGGAGCGTCCACGGCCCGACGAATGAACCTACTATATAATATATTTAGCAAGTATTTAGGGTGGTGTAAGATTTTTGTGTTGTATGTGTTTATGTAATTATATCCTTGATTTCTCGTTAACTATTTTCATATCAAGGTCATGCTGTAGTCTTTGGTTTGCTATATACCAAGCTACATGTTTATCATACGTGGCATTATTATTTGAGATCTTACTGTTATAATGAAATCTTATCAATTTTATATATGAAAATGAACTGTTCCAATTTTCCACTCCGCTATAATATAAATGTGCACATATTTTTATTGTCCAATTGTAATACAGTGTCGAATAAAATAATAAAATAAATTGGACAGGCCCGAGAACGGTTTAATTTCGTCATATTTCGATACGGTATATCGTGCTGGGAAATTGTAAAAATGTAGCAAAGCCGGTATATACGTGTTCTTGTCGTACTTTGTAAACATGTAACTTAAGGGGCAGACATGAAAAAACCAGTGATAAAAACACTTCTTTAGGCGCGTTGAGCGGTATTTTTTTGACAAGAGCTAAATTTATAATTTCGTCTCCTGACATGCTTGTAAGCATGACCGAACTTGTGTCATACTAGCTACTTAACCACTTCAAATTATCCTCCTTAAACAATCGGAGAGTGATATTAGAACTTATGTTTTTATTTAACATATTTCATGGCAAAATTGACTGTCCACAAATTAAATCACTTTAAATTTAATATTCATACTAAGCTTCCGAGATCTAATAAATATGTACCATTTTACATTTCTCATTCGTATACTAATTTAAGCTTTTACTCTCCGGTCAACAGAATATCCAGGTCATATAACTCATTCCATAAAACATGTGACATTTTTTCTACTAAACGAAATCAATTTAAAACAGCGATAGAGGCTTATCAGTCTATTCACAAAATATAGTCTTAATCGGTTACGTACTTCTTTATTGTCTCTCTGTTACTTTGTTATATCCATAATATTTTAAAATATAATTTTAGAGTATCAATTAGATTTAATGTTTTATTTATCTTTCTATTTTAATTTCCTTGTTTTTGTATTTTTATGTTAAATCTTCAAATATGTAAAATAATTTGATACTTAATTTTTTAATATTTAATTAATTGTTGGAGCATGCCGTGGTTGTCTGTAAATATGACTACATTTATAATGTATCACAATAGTCCTACTTTATATATATTGACAAATGTATTGTTATGTTGACGACCCTAAAATAAATAAATAAATATTTGTGTCATATTAGCGACGCGTAGTATAACATCCTGTGTATATCTAACTAGCCCCTGCCCGCGACTTCGTACGCGTAGAATAGTTACTTAGGGTTAATTCTAACTCGCAGCGAAAGCACTCACGAGAAAAAACAATTCCCGATTTTGAATCATTTTTCATTGGTGCCCCGCTCCTATTGGTCTTAGCGTGTTAATATATAGCCTATAACCTTCTTCGATAAATGAACTATATGATACTGTGATAAAATGACTATGATAAAATTGTTCAAATCGGGCAAGTAGTTCCTGAGATTACCCCCTACAACGTCACAAACTTTACCTCTTCATAATATTAGTATAGATATAGATAGTTTGTATTGAGATTAAATAGTACAGTATATGTTTGATGAATTGGTAAGCTGTATCAAAAAGTATATAGTTATTATTCGGAGTGTCAATAGATGTGAAAGATATACTAATAATAATAATTTCAATTTGCAAATTATAAATTGAATGCCTCTACTTTTTTTAACACTTTTTGTAAATGTTATAATAAAGAATGCGCAACGTCATAGAAAAATAAGGAATTACACTCATTATAAAAAAATCATCATATACGTTGTAACGGTGAATTGGAAAACCGATAATATCTGCACAATATTATCGATATTTCTTACGATTTAATAAAACCAAAATTAGAACAATACTGATATAAAGACACCAGCCTCTGCCCGCGACTTTGTTCGCGTGGACATAGTTAATTTGGGCTAACTATAGTGAAAGCTCTCAAGAGGAAAAAACACCCCGATTTTTAAACATTTTTCATTGGTGCTCCGCCCCTATTGATTTTAGCGTGATGATATTTAGCCTATAACCATCCTCGATAAATGAGCTATATAACAATGAAAGAATTATTCAAATCGGACCAGTAGTTCCTGAAATTACCCCCTACAACGTCACAAGCTCGGAAACTTTACCTCTTTATAATTTTAGTATAGATTCAATGTCGGAAAATAGACATTTTAAAATTATTACCACAATTTAGATTCTATTCTAACTGTACAAGATTTTACTCCGTTTTATACGATATAAGCTTGAAAATGTATTTATAACTAGCTGTACCCGTGACTCTATCCGTGAGGAATCTTATGCAAAAACAGTGATTAATCATCCCAATATATCAAGTCCATTTTATCTATTTTTCTCTCGTACTTAAGTCTCGTCGCGTTGTCACAAAAATTTCAATAACTTTTGATATGACTCCAGGATATTTTTTTTCGAATTGACTACGCTGTTGGCCTTGCAAGGCCTTTACAGCTTCACCGGACTACAAAGGCGAGCACTTAAGGCACTTAGCCGATTTTTATTTGGGCAACTAGCTCAAGGGTGCATTGCACACCTCGACTTGGCTGTTACATGCAATTCGCGAACTATCTGAGCTAACCTAGGCTAAACTAACTATTCATATATGTATGAATTGTTGAAATTGTTGTACCGAGCATTAATATGTCAACAACTCCTACATATATTTATTATCGGAAAAATTTCTAAACTATTTCATTTCGATAAGGGAAAAAAATAAAACCCTTCCACTTTTTGTGTAAGCGTGCACGTGTGTGGGGGTGATAATGTAGTGTTGTAGCAATGATGTAAAATTTTGTGTCACTGTATCGCGCAAGTAACACACTCAAGGGTTCGCCGCCGAGGGATTGGCCCCAGGGACTCGAGGATATGTTTTATGATATTTTTGAATTAATCGTGAACACAGTACTTTAGCAGTGACGTATTCAAATAAAACATAAAGACATTTCTAAAAACGATTGAAATGTATTTAATTACTTATTCCGAGATACCTATAACATTTTCTTTTTTCGTAAAAACCTAAAGATCACAAAGACGTAATTTTCTACGACATAACTCTAGTGATACGTTGTCGTACAACAACACGGACATATTCAAAACACTTGCTTACAATTGTAATACAAAACAAGCTTTTACCGACGGTTTTGCTTGCGTTGATTATTTTTTGATCTATTCATCAAAGCCCGTACGTTATTTTTTGATCAAAGTTACCGACCAAGTAATTAAAAATGTAACAAACAAAGAAACTCATATTCGAATTTATAATATTAGTAAGAATTACGATACCTGTTAATTTTCCTTAATTAAGCAATAAAGTATAAGCATACTGCGTAAGCCACCTTGAGTTTCAATTCTAAAATTAGTCTGAATTTTCGGTAAAGGAAAATACGTGATTATAGAACAACACGGTGATTAGGCATTTTCCAATGCCGACCTAGTTAACTACGTATTGTTAGCAATAGTTGCAATTGATTGCTATGTATAGGAATTGATTTACAATCTTTGGTGTTGAAAATATTCGTAAACCATTGAAAAAGGTACAACATTGGAGGTGGTAGAGCCACGCTGGAGCTACTGTTGGTTTCAGCATGAATGGGTCAGCTCGTCCGGGATAGTACCACCCTCTCACAGAAAACCTACGTGAAGTAACAATGCTTGCACTGTTGCGTTTCGTTTGGTCAGTAAAAGCGCTGGAGACCCAACTCCCCTCCCCTCTCCTCTCTTCTCCTCCCCTTTCCCACCTTTCCCGCAAAACACAGGTTGGCAACGCACTTGTTGTGCACACCTAATGTTGCTAATGTCGCTAGTGTGTATGGACGGCGGAGATCACTTAACATCAGATTCCTCTTCATTTGCCTCCTATCTGATATTTAAAAAAACACACACATGAGCATTTTTTTTGGTTTTATTTTTACTAACCAATCTTCAATAGATTATTACTGTCATTTTCGAGTAGGTAATGAAGGATGGTGGCCCTCTTTTTAGAAGTTTTATTGCAAATCAGAATCCATGTTCCGGGGTATTACTTCCCATTCACTTCACTCATGCACAATAACCGGACTATATTACACAAAACACTCACCAATATTACATAGAACAGAGTCATATAAGACAGGATTATGAATATTATAAAGTTGAAGAGGTTGTTTGCTTGTACCCGCTAATTTCAGGAACTATTATCCGATTTGAAAAATTATTTCAGTGTTTGATAGCTTATTTGTCGAGGAAGGCTACATATCACGCTAAGACTAACAGGAGCGACGAACGAATTAAGAATATTTCAAAATGGGGATTTACGTACGTATTATTTAAAAATAATTTCACCTTCTACGTAAACGTAGTCGCGAGTTAAGTTAGCGTTACCCCAAAGTAACTATTCGGAGTCGCGGGCAAAAGCTACTATTAAATATTTGTAAATACACTACATGGCATTTCAAGATCCTAGCAGAAAAAAAATCCAGCACGAACGATTTTAAATTTATTGTAAAAACTATGTTAAATGTGCATCGCCTTAACACACCTTTCTCCGTCGCAGTATATGATAATGGTCGCTCTAATTGGGGTGCCTCTCGTTAATTTCGACAGCATTGCCGATCCAATTTCCACAATAAGTACGTACGGCGCGATGGTGTTGCCAGATGTAAAATAAATACCGAACATTAAGTAAATGTAAGGATAAATACTTGTACGCTTGAAACAAAAATATTTACGTCTACTCTGTAATAAAAACAATGCGTGTGTCAGTAATATGAGGTTACTCATAAACTATATACTTATACGAAGTTCCGTAGTATAAATACTGAATTATAAACTCGTTTTAGTACACCACTAGACCCACACAGACACTTATCTCGTACTTTTACACACACAAAAATCCATACCTACGTTTAACGCATAACGTTAAATTTTCCCTACCGTGCCATAAACAGTTCCACTTCAAAAAGTTTTATTTTTGGAATTTTATTTTTTTGCGTTTCCTCTGAAAGTGATAACAGTATATAGGTAGATCCCCGCTGAAGCTATTTTTGGTTTCAGCATGAATGGGTCGGCTCCTCCGGGGTAGTACCACCCCTTTCACAGATAACCGACGTGAAATAACAGTGCTTGCATTGTTGTGTTTCGTTCGGTCAGTGAGAGAGCCGGAGGGCCACGTCCCTTCCTCTTTCCTTCTTTCCTTTTCTTTCCTCTCCCCTTTCTCCCATATATAGGCTGGCAATGCACTTACGACGTTCCTGATGTCGCTAGTGTCTATGGACGGTGGTGATCACTTAACATCACGTGACCCACCAGTTTGTTTGCCTCCTTTGATATAAAAAAGGGAAGGGAACATGAGCCTCCGGCGCTTTCACTGACTGAACGAAACGCAACTATGCAAGCACTAGCACTTCACGTCGGTTCTCTGTGAGAGGATGGTACTACCCTGGACGAGCCTACCTATTCATATTGAAACTAGTAATATTTTCGTCTTGATTCTACCACTACTGAAACTTTACAGAAATATTGCTTTCACATCACAATAGCGAATAAGTTTTTATTTAAGTTGAACAAAATATAATAATATATGCCAAGTACGTTTTAAAATATCCTTTTTTTAAATAAAAATGAGTATGGAACATTCTAGTTTCAACATTTTTGTAGAGTTTTTTTTTTTGTTAATCAATATCCTATATTTTTACTGCCATTATCGAGTAGATAAGAGTATAAAAAGAGTCTTGAGATAATTTCGAAGTTCTACCAAAATGCTTGAACCTCTTGCTAGAACTTTCCAGTGAGTTTTTGTGGCAAGTCAGAATCCATGCTCTGTGGTATTATTTTACATCCATTTTAGTTGTGCACAATAACCAAACTATATTACGTAAAACAACACTAGTATTACAATATATACATCCATATAACAGAAGATTATGAATAAAATATAAAAATCCCTAAATGGCAGACTAAGACCCCGCCAAAAACTCCTTGTACAGAGTTCTTAGCAAGATGTTTGATGATACTGAAACTTAATTTTGACGCCAACTATCATGGCGTCATTAAAGTTTGAATGATAATGATCAAGTAAAATCCGCGCCTTACAACCTCGTTTTTTACAGTTTTGAAACCTGGCAACACTGATCACAACTCGTCCAACGTTGAGTAACCAGAGCAAATGTTATGTGTTTCGCAAGCTATATTAATTTTGTTTTAATAATAATAACAAACGCGATTCGAAAAATTATTTTCGTTTACGATTATACCGTAGTTATTTATGCCATGAAGTAAATTTTATGCAGTATACCTAACCAATAGGAGGGCAAACACAAACATATATCATTAGGAAATTACGCCATTGTTATTTTACAAAAGAACACTGCTATAAGCAGTTAGCAGTTATTCTACTATTTTGTATTTTACAGCAATTTACAGCAATATTTTAGGTGTTTCTACCGGGAACTTGAAACGCTAGGTAATGGATTATATTTTTTACTATCTCTGCCGGCGACTACGTCCGCGTGGAACCTAAGTACAAAAACATTAACTAATATCATCCGAATGTATTAAGTATGTTTACTTATCTGCTTTTCTCTCGTACATAGGTCGCATCGTCATTAAAATTACAATATTTTTTGATAGAGTTGACCGATTTTAATAAAACAAAAACTAAGTTATTCTCGAAGATATGATTTATAATTTCCTTAGTATGTATTGTAAACCTCGTATTTTGGCAGTGATGCGTGTTCATACAGTCATACAGACAGAGATTTCTACAAATAATTTCAACATATTTTATTTATTATTCCTAGACACCTGTGCCAATTTTTTCACCAAAATCGAAAAAGCACAGACACATTAGATTTAAATTCTTATTATATGTATAGAAAATTCATAACCTTGTGTTACTTGATTCTATATCTTGTAATATTGATGGTATTTAACATAATATATTTTTGTTATTGTGGACAAGTAAAGTGGATGGGCAATTATACCACGGAGCATGGATCTTCACTTGCCACGAGAAGTCCCTAAAAAGTTCTAACAACAGAGTCACCATATTGTTAGAACATTGAAATGATCGCAAGAAACTTGTAATGTTATTAACTACTCGACAATGGCAGTAATAATCTACTAGAATTTTGATTGCCAAAAATAAAACTAGAAACAAAATAGAAAAGTTGAGGCAGTCATAACGACTAGCGACAGCAGTGAAAACTCAAAACAATGATGCAAATATATTCTCTTTTGAATTATCTTTTTTTTTATTGAAGCACGACAAATTGACGGCACTATGCCTGATGGTAAGCATAGTACAATCCAAAAACATCGGCAACCACCGAGAGACATTATCCATCGCCGGTCGCCGCTGTCATGCCGGCCATAATGACGTAAGTCACCCGATACTGGATATGCACAGGCTGATCCCGAAACGCGACACGCAGAAGCGAGTCACTATGACGGGATTTTTCGTCACATACATGGTGGTTGCGACCCAGTCGGGCTGTAAAACCCTATCACCCCGCTATCGCCATTGCGTCGTTCGTTGATCAGCAGGGTGCACCACGTGCAGGTGAGGTTGGCTTGGGTGTCTCAAGTCTTAAGATGTTACTCGACACCCCTTACACCTCTTATTAATTATAGTGGAAATGACAGTATTTAAACTTCAGGATTTGTTTGTTGAAATTATAAGCATTAGTGTGGCTTTCATATATATTGGCACTCGGGGCAATAATTATAAACACTCAATAAAGCATATTAAACAATCAAACGTAAGATGAGTTGCAAATTATCAATATACACCTCTGTACTACGCGTCGCTAGTCTGACGCAGCAGCGCAAGCATTATACGGCTGGTCATGCTCACGTAGCATGTCATGACGCGAAATTATAAATTTATCTCCTACCAAAATTACCGATTAACGCGCCCAAAGAAGTTTTCACATCAAAAATAATCTCTAATAAATATTGTACAAATAAGCGTTTAAAATCAGTTATTTATTTAAAGTTGCCCAAGTTGCCCACTAGTGGAATATAAAAGACGAACAACGCTTTACCGTTCGTAAATTTATAACAAAAACTTATGTAGGTCGCAAATGTTGTTGGTCAAATTAAACGAGTCCTGATATTATAAGCTGCACTACGCATAAATATCTTATTTCAAACTGACACGTCTTAAATACTATGTTGTTAATTCTAATAAAACACTATATTTATGTTATAATACTACTTATTTTGTTTTAACTAGCTACACCCGTGACTTCGTACGCGATTGTTACTCAAAAACAATAAGTTTTTGTATAGATAAAAAAAAATTCGCGCAATTCGCTTAAAAAGGGGTACAAAGTTTTAGCTTCACGTATTAATATATAAGATTATAGTGTAAATTATTTAAAATTCGTAATTTGTATATTGAAATTATTATCTTTGGTCTGGTTTTCATATCTTTTGGCACTCTGAACAATACAATACACGTTTATACACAGTTTATGATTAATATATGATAGACTGCACAATCTCACTATAAAATATAAATATTAGATGTACACAGTACCCTATATTACGCGTCGCTATTCTGACGCAAACCGAGTCAGCGCAATACGATCAGTCACGCTTACGAGCATGTCATGACGCGAGATTATAAATTTATCTCATGCCTAAAATAGCGCTCAAAACGTCTATAAGAATTTTCACTTCAGTTATAAATTGCCGAATTTATGTAGGCGCATAACTTTAGAATGACCGCAGCTAATTGGCTAATTATTTTCTTTTGTGGAGTATGTATAAGACGAAACTTAAAGAAAAAAAGGAAAATCATATGAAAAAATGTTAACTTATAGTTAAAGTATCTCCATATAGAAGCGAGATTTTTTTTTTTATTGTAGCACGGCAAAGTGACTGCACTATGCCTGATGGTAAGTACAGTACAATCCAAAAATAATAGCGACCACCGATTGACACACTATCCATCGCTGGTCGCCACTATCATGCCGGCCTGTAATAAGCTGGATATGCACAGGCTGATCCCGAAACGCGATCCGTAGAAGCGAATCACTATTACGGGCTTTTTCGTCATATACATGGTGGTTGCGACCCAGTCGGGCTGTAAAACCCTACCACCCCGCTTTCGCCATTGCCTCGTTCGTTATTCAGCAGGGTGCACCACGTGCAGGTGAGGTTGGCTTGGGTGTCTCAAGTCTTATGATGTTATTCGACACCCCTTACACCCCAAAATGAGACATCATGAGACATTAGAACAAGAGAAAGAAAAAAAAGTTTGTTATTGTTGAAACGCATCACAGTTAAGATAAAGTACCCGGGCTACCGAGCCAAGCTCGGTTTTTTAAAAATACAGGTGTCTAAGAACAAGTAAGCAAATATGTTTAATTCATTTTTAGAAACGTCCGTCTGTTTTAACATGCATCACAGTTAAAGTACTGTGTTCACGAAACTTTACCAAGAAAGTCATAGAGCATATCCACGTGTAACATTTAGTCTTGGCTTGATTAAAATCGATTCACTCTATCACAAGTTATAATTTAATGACGACGCGACTTGAGTACGAGAGAAAACTAGATAAATAAATGGACTTAATACATTTAGATGAATTTATTAGACACTGTTATTTTACCTTTTCAAACTCGCACCTCCCGCCACTGGTTGGCTGCTCATCCACACACCTTAAAAGCCAGCAAAATCGCGACTACCGTGAGGTTCTCTCGAACCTTCCTCATGCGTACGCTGACGTTGTGGAATGGGTTGCCCGGCACGGTTTTTCCTCAGGACTATGATATGGGGCTCTTCAAGAAGGGACTGAAACGCGCTCTTCAAGGTCAGCAACACAACAGCGATGCCCTCGGTGTTGCAGTTGTTCATAGGCGACGGTAACCACTTACCATCAGGTGGGCCGTCAGCTTGTTTGCTGCCTTTATGGCATAAAAAAAAAAAAAAAAAAAACTTTAATTCGCGGTCAGAAGTAGTATATAATAAAAATCGAAAGAAAATACATGTACAGACGAAACTACATATTTTTGTATAAATAGATTATGAGTTTGTGTTATTTAGATGCAAATTACCGATTACAATGTAAATTTTATAACATTATTAGCTTATGTTGGCTCTTTGAAACCATTTATTCCACAGTATATTAGATAAACTAGTGGACCTCCGGTAGGCGAAATTCGACTATAATTCACTATATTTATACGATTCAATATTGTTGATTGTTTTTTATAAAGAATGTAAAAATGTTGTAGATTATCAGACGTAAGGATTATGAAGTATTACCAATAGACATAGTTTTTGTTTTATTCTGGTAACCAATCTTTTAGTAGATTCTTACTGCCATCGTAGAGTTATTGTAGAGACATTGTAGAGTATCTATTTCTATTCTTGAGATCGTTTTATTGTTCTAAGAAAATAGTGGCCCTCTTGTTAGAACCTTCCTAGTCGTTTTTGTGGCAAGTCATGATTATTGCTTCGTGGTATTATTTCCCATCCACATCACTTGTGCACAACAACCAAACTATATTACGTAAAACACCACATAATTTACAAAATATAGAGTCAAATAACCCAAGATAATGAATAAAATATAAAATCCACTACATGACATTCGACGATCCCGCTAAAATACCAATGAAAGTGTATAAGACTAGTAGTCGTCGAAAGTATAGAGAAATATAAACTGTTTCCAGAATATTCTATTGATAATACTAAAGCTCGTCAATTACTACTAAAGAAAAAAAAGAAAAACAGTTGACAGACACAAAAATAAACTAATATTTAACAAATATTTTTAGAA
>JACEII010000009.1:293828-391067 GCA_014332785.1 Antheraea mylitta | reverse complement strand
TTAATGCCATAACACGGTAGTGACGTGTTGGGAAACTTTTTTTCTTCTTATTCTTCTGTTCTGCAGACTCTTGGTCCGCATCTTTTCTTGCTTTCGCGTTTTTTTTTATTGTCTGCGTGAAAAGTCGTATCATTGAGCAACTATTGGGTATTTTTTTTTTTTATTTAGTATTATTTTAACTTAACTAATTTATTTTTAATTTGAATTAGCTATTTACTGTTTTATAGTGGATTTGTTAATGATGATATTGCTTTTATGGCGGTTTTATTTTGATCCTTTAATGGCCATTTTTAGACTATACTCCATAATGCTCCGCGTCGAAGCTTTATTTTACGGAAACTTTATCGATAGAAATATGGCTGAATCCTTACGATGATGAGGCTCTTTCTAATGCTAGTTTTTATACAAAATCCAAGCACTTATAAATTACGACAACTCCAGTTAAGAGTTAGTTCTCTCTAAAGTCCTAATTAAAAAAATATTAGGGCTACAAAGAGAATATTAATCTTGACGTATCTATAATTATTATAATATGATATTATATTCTCCGAGCATAATTTATTTATTACGTAATTGAATTAAAAAAATGAAGACAAAATAGTTTCAAACGAGATCGTATCAAATCTCCACGTGGTTAAGATTCTTGCGTGATAATAAGTCTTATTTTAGTAAGTCGTTGTGACTGTCGGAAGATCCTAATTACTGAATAGTGACTACCGTTTGATACCGTATTTCTTACCCGATTAGGCCTCCCACGGCAGCGGCTCAAGCCTAGGTTCGATTCCTCAGTAGGGAGCCCTTGAGTGCGTTGCGGTGACACACAAATATACATCACTACTACAACACTACGCGATCACCCCCACACACGTGCACGCCTACACGCTTATACATGAAAGTGGAAGGGTTTACTGTTTTTCCTCATCGAACTGAAAAACTGTCAATTTTCCGATAATAAATATATGGAGGAGTTGTTGAGGCGTGTATGCTTGGTACACATATACGTTTCAACAACTCATACATATATGAATAGTTAGCTAGGGTAGCTAAGATAGGTCGCGATTTTGCATGCAACAGGCAACAACCAAGCCGAGGTGTGCCGTGCACCCTTGAGCTGGTTGCCAAAATAAAATCGGCTGAGTGCCTTAAGCGCTCGCCTTAGTGGTCCGGTGAAGCTGTTAAGACCTTGCTGGGTCAATAGCGTAGACATAGACATAGACATTTCGAAATAAAAAAAAAACAAAAAATACCGTATTTCTTTGGTATAACGCAATAGGTTGAAGTTATTCTGTAAAAAAATTAAATCAATTCATGCACGTTCATAATATGGTATATTACACATAGATCTTTCAAATAACTATTTCATATTAAACTGCTTAAATCTATATATGATAATAAAATTGTAGTATTTTGATATCTGTTCCAGATAAATGGCTGAACTAATTTGGGCGAAGGTTTTACAGGTGACTTTTCAAGGTATTTTTCCTAGATTAAATATTGTAATGATTTTTCGTGAATACATAAACAGTAATGATGAAATTTAACAGAAATATAATCGTTTATTGGTAAATACAATTGCAAAAACAAAGGACAAGCGATAATTACAAAATAGGTTGTTTCTATTCAAGTAAAGAAATTAAGAGGTCAATCACTACATCGTTACTTTGTAAATGGCGCTTAAGGATACCCAATAATCACACAAATACCACAAAATATAATAAATAAAAAAAAACATAAATCATTTTCTTATATTGGAAAATACAAGTTATGTATTTATCAACGCTTCTGACGTCACATTTGCCCTCTTTCAATTAAAAATAGTGTTTAAATATTACGCTGGTAATCAATAATTATTATACAAAACTCCAAGAATTTCTCGGTCAATAACCACAGAATAATTTCCTTGTTAAAATATGCTAACCTTTGTAAAATATCAATTTAATATTGTCTTTAATGAAATTGTGAAAACGATTTAAGAAAACATGGTTTTCTTTTATTATTATTTAATATCTGTGTAAATGAAAACGAACTCAAAGGAAAAAAGCTAATGTACTCTTCTAATTTCAAATAGTGGTCTTGATATTAAACCTTTTTTTAGACTCACAAATAAATTAATCGATAAATGGTTTTCTTTTATTATTGTTTTAATTGAAAACGAACTCGTAGGAAAAAATAAAGAGAAGGTTTTGTACTCTTCTAACTTCAAATAATGATCTTGATATTAAAACTTCTTATTAGACTGACGGATAAATAAATCAATAAGATAAAATATGGAGTTTTGGCGGGATTTCCGTCCGTCATGTAGTGGCTTTCATATTTTATTCATGATGTAATGTTATTCGACCCTGTATTTGTGGCATTTTACGTGATATAGTTCAGTCATTTTGCATAAGTGACGTGGATGGAAATCAATACCACGGAGCATGAATTCTGAGACGCCCCAAAAACTTTCTGGAAAGGTCTAACAAGGGGGTCATCATCTTGTTAGAATATTAGAATTATCACAAGGAACTTCTAATTACTTTGCAATGGTAATAATAATCTATTAGAAGATTTGTTATCAAAAAATAGATAGTTCATTATTATTAACAGATACATTTGTAATTAAAAACAAAGTCGTGCAAAAAATAAAAAGAAAGTTCTAATTTCAAATAATGATCTTGATATTAAACCTTTTTTTTATTAGACTTCGAAATAATTAAAATATTTACCATTAAAACAGCCCCGCGTATGCACCGTACAACACTATAAATTTAATACTTATGACTGATGTCAGTCTGTTCATACGTATATATAAATAATCACGCCGAACGATAGAGTAACGGTATAAACAGCATCCGGGTTCGCGTATTAAAATTAGAACACCCGCTAAATGGTTGGACAGAGTTATTGTGGAAATCCCCCTGTAGCTCAAGTACTCTATCACTAACACGTGGTCACTCAGAAGTCGAGATGGTTGAACGGTTGTATACAAGAACGTTCATAAGAGTTTTTGGCGGGGTCTTGGAATGTCACGTATTGTATTTTAAGTTTTATTATTAACTAGCTGTGCCCTTGACTTTGTTCGCTTAGAACCTAATGTCCAAAACAGTGCCTAATAAAGCCATCTGAATGTATTAAGTCAATATCTACTTTTCTCTCGTACTTATGTCGCGTCGTCATTAATATTGCAATAACTCTTGATAGACTGAACCGATTTTAATGAAAGAAAAACTAAATATTACTCAAAGGTATGCTTTATGGTTTTATTGAGAATTTTCATGAACGCAGTACTTTGACAATGATACGTGTTCAAATAAACAGAAAGCATTTCTAAAAATGTTTAAAATATATATTATTATGTTATTTGGCTTTATATTTTGTAATGTTCGTGGTGTTTTACGTAATATAGTTTCGTTATTGTACTCATGTGTTGTGGATAGGAAATAATACCACGGAGCATGGATTCTGACTTACCACAAAAATTCTCTGCAAAACCCTAACAAGAGGGTCAACATTTTATTAGTACATTAAAATGATTGCAAGAAGCTAGTAATATAATTAATTACTCACTTGATAATGGCAGTAATAATCAACTGGAAGATTGGCTGCCAAAAATAAAAGTACCTGGGCTACCGAGCCCAGCTCGGTTCTTTAAAAACATTTTGACGTGACAACGTCTTATAAATTGGTTTGCCGGGTGACACTTCAAGAAACTGCGTTACGCTCCGCTCACGTTATGCGCTCACAATGAGAGCGAGTGAGAGGCACGCGTCCCTTCCACTCGGGCATGGTTAGCCCGCCTAAGAGCGAGAGAGACTACTATACGAAAATTATTTTACCACTCAAAGTCGTTGTCACGTAAAACTTTCGCCCGTATACCGACTTTACAGGCAACCAATTTTTTTTTAACTTTATTTTTGGCAATCAATCTTTCCGATTATTACTGCAATTCTCACGTAGTCAATAATATCACAAACTTCGTGTGATCATTCCAATATTAAGCATCGTGTGAAACCATATTCTAACAAGATGGTGGATCCCTTGCTAGAACCTTCCAGGGAGTTTTTGTGGCATCTCAGAATTTCATGCTCCGTGTTATTATTTTCCATTCACTTCACTTATGCATAATAAACTAACTATATTACGTAAAACACCACCAAATTTACACAATATATAGTCAAATTACACAAGATTATGAATAAAACATAAAATCCACTACATGACAGACTAAAATCCCGCCAAAAACCAAAAACTCGTATCAAGAGTTATTGTAATTTTAATGACGACGCGACTTAAGTACGAGAGAAAAGTGTATAAATAAATGGACTTAACACGTTCAAATGATTTTATTTATTACTGTTTTTTTTAGATTAGATTCGCGGGCATAGCCAGTTTAAAATAAATACATTAATCTACGATCTAGATTCTGATTAATTGTTGGCTAATTACTGCGGGAATTTGCTGCAAAATCGAACCGACTGTCGTACAAGAATATATCATGCGAATTATTCCGACTTCCAATAATAAAACGCTACAACACAATAGAAATAATAAAACCTTTGAAAATATTTTCCCAAACTTTAACCGACACGATACATCATGTCGTAAACAAAGAATAACAATGTAATTATGTTATGCCAATAGAGATTTAGGCTGATTACAAACGAATAGCTAATTAATTCCAAATTTATTTTCTGTTACAAACCCTTCTGATGACAATAGCAGAGGGTCGTGAATGTGATAAGGCTGAAATTAATAACATTTGCCTTCTAACTGGCTCTTGATCTTAAATACATCTGCCAAAACTCATCTGTAGGCTTTTGTAGGTGATTTTCTATCTTCAAAATTGTTGTTAACATAATACTACTATTATGCTGTAATGTTTCATATCACCGAGAACTCAAGCGTGTTGTGCGATTAGTAATATGCCACAGGCTCAGATGGTTACACTACTGGTATCGGTGAAGACGCCTTAGACTAATGCGTCATAAAGTAACCTATATGTAATGTATAAAAAATATGGGACTTCAAAATATAATTAATCGTGGAGATACGCAAGTAATAAGTACTTAAATAACTACATCTTTTTTTTTCTACAGACTCTTGTTCCGCACCCTTTATTGCAGTTGTTAATTTAGTTAATCTAGTTAGAAATCGTTTTGCATGTGAACAGCTACTGTTTTTACTTATCTCATATTTTAGGTTTACCATTATTACATTTGCTATTTTAAAATAAATCAATTTACCTTTAAGAACCTATATATAGTGCTAGTGTTAATCGCCGATTGACTCGTTTTAATGAAGAGTTTTCAAATAAAATATAGACAATAGTACTCGCCGGTAACGTAGCTTTTTATTGGTGAAAGAGTTTTTAAAGTAGTTTAAATTACTTTGTTCTGAGATACGGTAAAGATAACTTGGATATTATGTCCTCTATCTTAAACTTCATTATATGTACCATAAGCAGGTATTTTTGTATTATCAAGCAAATTTTAAATACACTGAGATTTTCGTACCAAAAATTAGGCTGAGTTATCAGAGGGGACTACGGAAGAATAATTTTTTAAATGGAAGCTTATTTATTTTATGAAACACCAATCTCTATATCATTTTTAAATGTTCAATGTATCTGTAGTTAACCATTATGTTTACCAAAATTCAATAGTTTTGTTACAATTTGTACCAAAAAACGGTAAAAGAGTCCTTTTTTGAAAAAGCTTCTTTAAGTATTTCTTATCTTATCCATTATAAACAAAGAGTCAAATATTTTCTCATTACAATACAAGTCTACATAAAAAATTATTTACGGGTTTGGCCGTAATTTTTTACCAATACCTAACTTTAGCCACACAAATTATTATATTTTGTTGCTAAACATGAAAATTTTATCCTTCTTCTTTGACGATCTATTAATAACACAGAATTTAAAAGTTTAATTCACCTCAGCATTTGATTAAGGTTTTAATTGCGTGTTGAATTTATGAATAATTTATATAATTTTTATGTTGTTCAATAAAATACCAACACTTATAAATCATATGCTAATTTTTATTACAATTAAACTCTGATAGAGTTCTCGTCTTAACGCAGAAAATGCAACTCCTAATTGTCTATTCTTTATTCCGAATGAATACATAATATATAATGACAAATCATGTCATGGAGAGTTTTTGGTGAGATATTGTTCTGTCATGTAGTGGCTTTTATGTTTTATTCACAATCTTGTTCTAGTTTTCTCTATATTTTGTAATATCAGTGGCATTTTACGTAATATAATTTGATTATTGTGCACTAGTGAAGTAGATAAAAAATAATACCATAGAGTATTAATTCAATGATACTTACTATAAAAATTCACTAAAAAGTTCTTTCAAATTTTTTAAAAAAGTTTTCAAGATGGAAGAGCCACACTGAAGCTATTACTGGTTTCAGAATGAATGGGTCGGCTCGTCCGGGGTAGTACCACCCTCTCTCAGAACACCGACGCAAAGTAACACTGCTTGCATTGTTGCGTTTCGTTCGGTCAGTGAGAGTGCCAGAGACCTCCCTCCCTCCAACCCACACTCCTCTCTCCCTCTCCCCCTCCCCCAAACACAGGATGGCAACGCACTTACGACACCCCTGGTGTTGCGAGTGTCTATGGACGGTGGTGATCACTTAACATCAGGTGACACACCTGTTCCTTTGCCTCCTATGATATAAAAAAAAAAAACAAAGGGGTCAACATCTTACTAGAACATTGAAATTATCAAAGTAACTTGTAATATAATTACCAACCTACTCGACGATGCCAGTAATAATCACAAAATTTGTTGCCAAAAATAGAAAAAAAAAAAGTTTTTTTTAGAGCAATTTTGCCATGACAAACTTGTATTCTGACACTTTTAGAGTTGGATCTAAGAATAACGCTACTGTCATTCTATTTCATTACCGCAGTTACTAAATCTACATGCAGTTAGCCTAATATTAATATCGAATCGAATCAAACACTTGATTGCAGCAAGTGACAGCGAAAGTGCTCTTCGGCAGTGTGACATCGATCAATGACCTCAAGCGGCAGGAGAAGGGCGAACGCGAGGCGAGGCGGACACATTAAGAGCCATCTATTGGCAAGTACGTAAAACTTTTATATATTTAACAAGTAACACGATACCCATATAATATAATGTATATTAAATTGTATAGATGGCGCTATACTGAATAATTTTAATAATGTAACTATTTAAAGTAAAAAGTGCGAAGTACATGAGAATTATCTCATATGGAGGATATAAGTGTTTCTACTCTAATAATAATTGTAATACCCTCTAAAATAATGCTCTAGCATTGGCATAGAATATGGATAGTTCGAAACAATCTTGTAAACAATTGTGTGTTGGAATTTTTGTGAATTCTATATAATTCGTTTAGTTATTTTTGATTATTTACTCCTATAAATCCTTTTGAACTAATTGCTTAATAACGAAACCTGTTACCACTGTTACGTCACTCTGATTTAACGCATTTCAACGGACACTTCCATACACAGAGATAATTCTCCTTATCGCTACACTGCATTTGAAGCGATGACTCAATGATTAGTGTGTTCGGATAGCGCGTCGATGGACTTAGATTCGAGTCCTTGCGAACAAGCTAGAGCTTTCAGTAAATTAAACATAGTGATGGGTTCATTGCTTGGTTGTAGGGTTTTTTTCTAACACGGTCTGGCTTGTTACCACTTTGAAGTTGAAAATCTGTCGCTAGGCATTCATGGGTGTTTTGCAACAAGAGAGAGAGACACTAGAGAGTCAGTCCCTCTAGGTTTATCGTGTTAACCATGCCTTTATTTAAAATTAGATGAGATTGTGGCCAAACGCTAACGCTATAAAGTATATTTTAAAATAATTTTAATTCAATTAATATATTATCTATTCTAATATTATAAAGATATAAAGTTTGTGAGTTTGTGAGCTTGTGACGTTGTAGGGGGTAATCTCAGGAACAGGAACTACTCGTCCGATTTGAAAAATTATTTCAGTGTTATATAGCCAATTTATCTAGGAAGGTTATAGGTTATAAAACATCGCGCGAAGACCAATAGGAGCAGAGCACCGATAAAAAATGTTTCAAAATAGTTTTTTTTTTTTCTCTTGAGAGCTTCTACTGCGTGTTAGCTTTAGCCCAAAGTAACTATTACTACGCGGATGAAGTCGCGGGAAGGGGCTAGTAATTTATACAATGCTTTAACTGGCGCAATCTATATATACTATACAAATATTATAAAGCTGAAGAATTTGTTTACTTGAACGCACTAATCTCAGGAAGTACCGGTCCGATTTGAAAAATTATTTCAGTGTTAGCTCATTTATTGAGGAAGGCTGTATATAAAGCTAAAGGTAAAAAATCAATAGGTGAATTTACCTATGAAGAATGTTTTTATCATTTTAGAGCTTTGACTACGTGTTAGCGTTAGCCCAATGTAACTATTCCATGTGGAACAGCGGGCAGAAGCTAGTTCTATACAAAATTGTAATCAAATAAAACGTTTTATTACTCAATAACATCATATTATAATTAACTGTTACAAAACAGTAGTTCTGTACATTTCTAGGTCTTTCTAATAGTTCGATTTATTTTTCCAGGACGTTACTATTGTGATAAGAAAACATGGAAGCTACGCAGTGATCTCTGTCGTACTTAGTGATATAATTGACCTACAAGACATCATTTAATCTATAAAAGTAGATTTTATTCGAAATAAATATGAACATCTAATTACTTAGTAAATAATATAGATCTAAGTTTCAATCAAAAAGACTTTGGAGGTGAACAAAAATGTTGCCATTAAAAATTATGAAAAAATAAATATTAGTTCGTTTTTTTTAAATAACTGGTTATATTTTTTATTACCTATATAAGTAATTATTGTTTATAAGACGTTTTTCATTATAAATTAATTGTACTCGGTATATACGTAAGTAAGAATTAAATATGATATCTTTTTTGTTTTGAAAATTTACTAATTATTGATCCATATTGGCTGATTGGTAAAAGCGCCATCTTGTGTAAAAAAGTGTAACAAATAATGTTGGGGCGTGTTTAATGTAATATTATGATAAAATCAAACACTCACTTTGCAACTGAAACTTTTAATATCCACTTCTTTTTGTCGAGGAAAAATTTGTATATATCTGACATCGAATATGTCGCTGTTTTTCAAAAAGGCCATAGACAATTTTTTATGACCAGCACGCTACATAATAATACGATTATTAAAATGCAATGGCGGCTGAATTATTTTTGAAACCAAGTAAAAAAACTACAGGACACCTATGATTGTTTAGTCCAGATACTCTAAATTTCACAAAAAAAAAACTCTTTTGTTGCTACAGTAATTCTGAATTTTAACAAGTACAATTGAATGATTAATTTTCTATGCTCTACAATTTAGTTCCTTTAAATCGCCACTGGTGCGCTAGCAGTAGCGATTTCTGAGATAAATTCATTTCGTCGAGTACAATAAAAAAGTATTGAGACTCTTAATTAATACGCTAAAGATTGAAATAAAATGTCAATTATTAACAAGATGGTATCTGTAAAAATGTTTTTAAACGAAATGCTGTTTATGAAACAGTTGATAGGTTTACTTTAATTTGATCAGATTTTGGATTTGATCTCAAGTCTTATAGAGAATGTATAATATAAAGAAGTTATTAAATATGAGAGATGAAAAGCTGCTCGAGTATTAGGTACGAATTTTAAAATTTCAAGAAACGCATTCGACCAATAACCTATCACTTTATCCCAGCACTGTAGTCAGCTCCAACCTACATTAAATTCACTGTATCGTCATTTTATACATCAATCAGTCAATATCGAATAACGGAAGACCAACTACAAATAAAATTGTATCTATCGGGAATCGATCCCGTGGTCTCAGTAAAATCAACAGTCGACTTTTATAAACACTTATTTTGTGTATTTGTATTTATCCAAAATTTGTGAGCTATAATTTTTCATTAACGTAGTTAAGTACTGGCGTGGGGGACTGACCCCCCAGAGAAATAAGGTTAACTAATGAAAGAACTGTATTAAACATATTAAGGAGGTAAAATGTATGTCTATTTAATTTACAAAGTGAAATACGTATTGAATACTTGCTTTAAAAAGGTTACGTTTTAAACGCTCCGCACTCACTGAATGTTCGCCATCTAGCTCTTTTGTCTCGCTTTGGTTAGGTTAGGTTAGAAATGTGAAAAAAGGATAACGCGAACTTGCCTCGGGCGAGCGCGGTGCATTTAGTACGAAACATTTTTAAAGCAAGCATTTAATACCTATTTTACTCTTTTGTAATAACACCGTATATGTTTATTCCCTGTTATAGCATTATTTTACATTGTAATTTGTAATTTTGGTGGCACGTTACACTACATAATTTACTTGCACGCGTTAATCTCAGGAACTACTGATCCGAATTGAAAAATTCTTTCACTGTTAGATAGCTCATTTATCGAGGAAGGCTAAAGACAATATAATTACAGTAAGACCGGCAGGAGTGAGTCACCAATGAAGAATGTTTCAATATCGTTTCTTTTTCATTTTGATAGCTTCATACCTATATATTCATAAAACACGGGCCGACAATACTTTGGCCGTGAAAATAGATTCTTGACATTGGCAGAAATGCAACGTGCGCCACGCAGGTGAGAGAAATTATTAATATAACTATTTGTTATTGTATTATTGTATTAGATGCATTTTATTGTACAATACTGTGAAATCGCGTGTTAAACTCCTGGACTGTCCAAAACAATAAGACATTAAGCTCCTACAAACGAATCTAGACCTTATGATGCACTGGTCAACAGACTGTTGGCAGCATGGGTTAAAAAAATGTGGTTTTATAAAACTATAGTGCAAATGACACTTTTTTCGTATTATAGGCATTTAACTAAAAATTGTCGGAAAATTAATAGATTTAAAGTATTAATGTAGCGTTTCATAGATTCTAAAAGACAAATTGAATAATGACATTATTGTATAACGCATCGAATTAATTTGTATTTTATTTTAATAATAAAAACTGTTTTGTGAATGTGTTTTATTTTTATTCGATTTAGTGCAGTGAGCCAACAGTTGCTGCTTTAATATATACTACATATAAATAAAAGTGAGACACTGTGACGAATAATAAAAAAATCTGACCGCTGCTCCACCTATATGATATATATGAGCCTCCTTGACGTGTCCGTCAATGGCGAACCTTCTCTCTTTCGAATATGAGCACGTGACTGGCGAAACCAAACTTTGTTTTAAAAATCTTTTTGCAGGGCGCACAGTGCAATTGACCATCAGTATTGTATGTATAGGTGTAGGAAGACTTCGAACGGGTTTTAATTATAGGGCGTTTTGCGTCTAGGTCTTATAATCGCTTTTCTTCAAAATTTGCAACTGCCTTGTGAACTGCCTTATGCTCCACCTACCGAGGCTATTGTGAACTGGAAAGATGTTTTCGTTCAAAAAAGAAAAAAAAACAGACTTGCCGTTCCTAAATGGGGGTGTAAGGGGTGTCAAGTAACATCTTAAGACTTGAGACACCCAAGCCAACCTCACCTGCACGTGGTGCACCCTGCTGAATAACTAACGAGGCAATGGCGAAAACGGGGTGGTAGGGTTTTACAGCCCGACTGGGTCGCAACCACCATGCATATAGCGAAAAAGCCCGTCATAGTGACTCGCTTCTGCGCGTTGCGTTTCGGAATCAGCCTGTGCATATCCAGTACCGGGTGACTTTCGTCATTATGGCCGGCATGACAGCGGCGACCGGCGATGGATAATCTGTCTCTCGGTGGTTGCCGATGTTTTTGGATTGTACTATGCTTAACATCAGGCATAGTGCAGTCACTATGTCGTGCTTCGATAAAAAAAAAATGTCACTATGCCTTGAATTCTCTATAGGATCGTAGAATTACGAATAGCGATCACATCTGCATAACTGAATGATTATGCAGCGTGACCACTTAGGGTCCAAGGTACGTTGCGTAAGAGGTCGTAAAGCGGTACGTGATTGGCCTTGCTGATGTTTGCACACTCGTCCCTGCCCTGCAAATCGCAATAAGTTATTCTATCTTCCCTGTGGACTTTACCCATCTTCCACATCAATACGTATAATAAGAATTATTATTATATTAAATAGAGAAGTAAATGTACAACTGTTCAAGATGACGTTTATTTATGATACTACAGAGTGAGAGCATTATTACAAAAGATGGCGTCATAGAGCATACAAGTCTATAGTAAGGAATATTCAAGGCTTGACATTTAAACGCACAATCGACATTTTATTTTAACAATTTTTATGGCCTTTAAATTAATTATTTAAATAATTATAGATAATACTAAAAGATGTCATTATCCGATACGAAATATATATGGGTCGTTAAGGTATGTACGCTTGGTACACATATATGTTTCAACAACTCATATATGTATGAATTAGCTTAGGTTAGCTCAGATAGGTCCCTTACAGGGGGAGTTGAAAGCCGCTGCCAGGGCCCTGCAGGAGGTCGTCGAGTCGCTGGTTGAGCGAACTGAGGGGGAGAAGAATAGAAAGCTGCAAAAGGAGATAAAGATCCTCCGCCGACAGGCTGACGACCTGAATGCGGAGGTCTTAGCGTGGTGGAAGGAGGCGGATGCTAAGAGGCAGATGCCTCCGCCTCCTCCCCCCATGCCGGAACTGGCAGAGCCCGAGTGGCGGCAGGCCCTCACGGAGGCGGTCGACACTCTCCGCACGTCGTTCGGCAATATACTGAATGCACCTGTGAAGAATCTGAAGAGGCGTCTCCCTCCAGAGCCGTCCCTTCATTCGTCCCTGGCTGGAGACAAGAAGAGGGGCGAAGGGAATGACGCGGCGAAGCCGTTCGTGAAGGCGCCTCCAGCCCCAGCAGTAGCCGTGGCGACGGACGGTGTGGCGTGGTCCACAGTTATGGGCCGCAAGAAGAGGACCAAGGCCCAGGCTGCGGCAGCAAAGGCCCCAACTGCGGCCCCTAAGGCCCCGCCTGCCAGGCCAAAATTGCCTCCCGCACCCCAATCGGCTGTGGTCATTGCAACTCTACAGGACACCGCAGCCAGCAACGGGTTGGGCTACAGGGAGGTAATGATGAAGGCACGCGAGCACGTCGCCCTGCCCGATATGGGCATCGGCGACGTGCAGGTTAGACCGACGGCCACGGGGGCTCGCAAAATCGAGCTGCTGGGCTAGAACAAAGAGAAGGCCGCTGAACTGTCCCGGGAGCTCGAGGTGGTGCTAGCCGGAGTCGCTACGGTCGCCATCCCCACTAAAAAAGTGGACATCCAAATCGTCGGTCTTGACGATTCGGTGTCCGGGGAGGAGGTATTTGCGGTCGTGGCGGGAAAGGCCAAATGCAAGGCGGAGGCCATTAAGGTCGGAGAGGTGAGACGAAATCGGGGGGGCTTAGTGCAGTTCACATGACGCTCCCCGCGGAGGCGGCCAGGAAGCTTATAGAGACCGGCAAGCTCCTGGTAGGGTGGAGCGTCGTGCGCGTCCATTTGTCGGAGGAGACGCCCATGCGCTGTTTTAAGTGTATGGGCTTGGGGCACACCCGTCCCTTGTACCCCTTCTCTTCCAGCAGAGGTGAAGGTTGCTAAAATAGCCGAGTACAAGGCGGAGGCGGCCTACTGCGCCATCTGCATAGACGCTGAGAAACCCTTGGGGTACGTGATAGGGACCCGCAACTGCAGGCCCCCCACCACGAAGAGTAGGGACTTCCCAGCAGTGGGAACAGGCCCTAGAGCGGCAGCCGCCAGGCAGGAGGAAGTTGCTATGGAACACTGATGGACCACACCATACGCAACTTTCTTCAGGCGAACGTCAACCACTCCGCCGTTGCACAGGATTTGCTCGTGCAGTTAGTGGCAGAGTGGGGTATCGGGGTCGCGGTCACCGCGGAGCCGTACTGCGTTCCCTCCCAGCCACACTGGGCTGAGGATCGGGCTGGTTCCGTGGCGATCGTGGCCGGCCGAGGTTCGCCCCTGGCGGTAAGAGAGACGGGTGTCGGGTTCGTGGCAGCCGTCTGAGGAGAGTACGCCATTGTGGGGGCGTATTTTTCCCCTAACAGGCCCTTGTGGGAGTTCGAGAGGTTCCTTGGCTCCCTGCAAGGAGTTGTCAGGCGGCTGTCGCCGCTCCTCGTGGTCCTCATGGGTGATTTGTACGTTAAATCAAGGACCTGGGGAGCGGCAGCCTCGGACCTGAGGGGCGTGGCCGTTGAGGAGTGAGCATCTGAGGTAGGGCTGTCCTTCCTCAACCAGGGGGACGTCCACACGTGCGTGCGACAGAACGGGGGGTCTGTGGTAGACCTTTCGTTTGCCACGCCGTGTGCGGGGGTGTAGAGTGCTTGAGGAGGTAGAGACCCTATCGGTCCACCGATATATTAGGTTCGAGGTCTCCACCTCCCAAGCTGCAATTGGCATCCGCCCCTGGACGGGCGCGAAGTTCCCCTGTTGAGCGGTGAGCCGCCTCAACCGCGAACTAGCAGAAGAGGCGGCCATCGTCCAGGCGTGGGCCATGTCCCCCCTGCAGGACGATGTCGACGCGTCCGCAGCCCGCCTCCGTAGTGCCGTCACGGACTTTTGCGACGCATCGATGCCGCGGAGCGTACACCACCCAGACAAACGGGCGGTATACTGGTGTTCGCCGGAGATCGCGACCCCGAGGAGGAGGCCCAGCTGTATGGCAGCTACGGGGAGCGCAGGAAGATCCTGCAGGCTGCCATCAGCCGGGCGAAGGAAGCGGCATGGGAGGAGCTGCTGCCGACGCTGGAGGAGGATCCTTGGGGGCACCTGTATCGGATCGTACGCAATAGTTGCGATCATGGGCGCCTCCGGCGACGGAGTCCCTCCTGCTGGAGGTGGTGGCGAGGGTCGTGGGAGAGTTATTCCACTAGCCTCCGCCGCTCTCGATTCCTCCCAGGCCTCCGCCTCGGCGGAAGTTGAGGAGGTGTCGGACAGTCCTTCCCCAATCACGGAGGGGGAGATAGGGAGGGCTGTTGAACGCCTCCTCAACCGGCGAAGAGCGCCCGGCCCTGACGGGTCCCGGGCCAGGTGCTCGATCTTGTGCTGGGCCATCTTAGGGGGTGGCTTCGGGAGCTGTTCGACCAGTGTTTGGTGGTCGAGCAGTTTCCGAGGCTCTGGAATTTTTTTTTTCGAAATGACTACGCTATTGACCCAGCAAGGTCTTAACAGCTTCACCGGACTACGCCGAGGCTCTGGAAGTTGGGGCGGCTCTGCCTCATAGCGAAAGAGAGCCGCCCCCCGGACTGCGAGTCCGGATATCGGCCCCTCGTCCTAAGGACAACATTGGGTTTTCCGAACAGTTCCTACGTCGCACGGTGGTTTGTCTCTGCAGTTATAGGTCGGACGTAGGGCACTAAAATATAAAAGTCGTAATTTTACAAAAAAAAAAAGGCTATTCGAATTTTCTAATGATAAGCAATAGAAATATATAAACACAATTTTAACATTGGACTTATAGTTTAAGAGTAAATTTAATAAAACCGTTTTCCATGTATGGGAATCAATCTAAAACTATGAATACCTCGTGATTTTCATAGGATTTGTTTCTGAAATTTTTACAACATTATCTAACGATTATATGCCACAAGTATCCAAAATAACAAGAGCTACATTTTTGCACTCTTTGAGATACAAAAATTATGGATTTACAACTGTCGAAGATTAGCGTGCCCCGAAAGAGAAGCGACAAAAATGTCCTGGTTGCAACCATAGATGATTGATTATAGTATATATTCTGTTATCATATTTGGGTGAATTTAAACGAATCCAAACTGTAAGTTTGCTAAAAAAAACTGAGTTTACATACTATCTAATTTTTTACTATCACTCCACTTTGTCATTTCTAACTTCGACGATTTATATATTAGGAAATAGCAAAGGGGATACAAAAATAGCATCTCGTACATCTCAAGTTACTTGCTTCAGTATTCAGATTTAACTTCAATACAAAAATAAAATGATATAAGAATTTAAACTCAGACAGACGGATATAGCAATAAATGGAAATATATATTCAACAGATACTCATCTCAGCGACAAACAGAACCGTCTACGTTTTTTACAATGAGTTTTTGTCGCGTAGGTCTTTAACCCGAAACTTGTATCGACGTCTCTCGATAGTACTTCACGTAATGTATGAAATGACTT
Source organism: Antheraea mylitta (assembly GCA_014332785.1). Taxonomy (NCBI): domain Eukaryota; kingdom Metazoa; phylum Arthropoda; class Insecta; order Lepidoptera; family Saturniidae; genus Antheraea; species Antheraea mylitta. The sequence goes on along the minus strand of JACEII010000009.1, from coordinate 374,870 downwards.
TTCGCTCGGGGCGCTGCGGCCTCAATTACACCGGAGTGAATTTAATAAAACGTTTCGCTATTTCTGGATTTAACAACATTGTTGAGTTTTTGTCGCGATCTTAATCTATCGTTTAGTGGCTTTTTTATATTTTATTCACAATCTTCGGTTATTTAACTCTATATTTTGTAAAATCGATCACATTCTACATAATATAGTTCGGTTATCGTGGATAAGTAAAGTTGATAGAATAATACCACGCAGTATTATTTATGAGATGCCACAAAAACTGCATGGAAAGGTCCAACAAGGGGGCCAGCGTCTTGTTAAAATGTCCGTGTATATCTTTGAAATTTGACGATGGATTAATAATGGTGATGCAATATTTTGGAGTACTCACGTATGAGAGTTCCAAGATTCATATTAAAAATATCTAGTTAAAAACATATATATGTATCATTAATGTAACTTAATATGTTAAGCATCGTATTCAGGATCATGAAATAATATGTATTCTGCGCATATCCTTAAATTTTAAGGTAGAAACAAATCAGTGCCGCTGCTTTGGGGTGTAAGGGGTGTCGAGTAACATCTTAAAACTTGAGACACCCAAGCCAACCTCACCTGCACGTAGTGCACCCTGCTGATCAACGAACGAGGCAATGGCGATAGCGGGGTGGTAGGGTTTTACAGCCCGACTGGGTCGCAACCACCATGTACATGGCGTAAAAGCCCGTCATAGTGACTCGCTTCTGCGCGTCGCGTTTCGGGATCAGGCTGTGCATATCCAGTACCGGATGACTTTCGTCATTATGGCCGGCATGACAGCGGCGAGCAGCGATGGATAATCTGTCTTTCGGTGGTTGCCACTGTTTTTGGATTGTATTATGCTTACCATCAGGCATAGTGCAGTCACTTTGTCGTGCTTCAATAAAAAAAAAAGTTTGGAAGGGTATTCGTAAATATATTCATTAATAAACACGTGTGTCACTGAATTTGAACATGATATACCTGTTTACATAAATATTAATTTTTACGCGGCTAGCATGCGACTACAAACTAATGAAACGGCCGTAAATAATTTTATTAATATACATATATATTGTGACTCATTAGTTCGGCAAGTAAGAACAATATTGTGTTTTGATAACAACATTTCATACATTTACTTGTAACAATGAAATTATATATTTGAAAAATCTTATTTAATATGATTTTTTCCTTAAATCCAGTGCATAAATAGTGACATCGATCGAAACGCTACATTGCATACATATATTTAAATAGAAAACACCCCAAGGGTACATATTATTTATACTTAGTCTATAAGTAGCGCTATTATTTAACAACATACATGATATTTAACAATAGTTATTATAGATTTAATAATTATAATTGTAATAAAAAACCACGTAACAAAAGATATTTAGTTTAATAATGGCTTAGCAGATATATGAGCTACATGCTCTTCTTTGTCTTGTACTCTTGTTGTAGCAATTATTCAAAGTCATAACAATAGTTCGATATAAAAAGAGCTTACAACTAGATAAATTAATGCCATAGGGAAGCTTAAAAATAAAAATTCACGTTTCGATAACCCCATATTTAAATTCTCAGAACACATTCGGTAATACGACAAGAACTACGATACCAATTATCTGTTTGGCATGACAAGGCGATACGAATGAATAAGAAATCGATTAAGTTGCAGATTAACTGTAAAACTGTATTTCTCCACTAACATAAAAAATAACCATAACAAGTATTAACATACTTAAAATGAAACATAAAAATAATAACGACAACATAAACAATATTTTATATCAGAATAGGCTATTAAAATTAATTGATTCTAATCTATAGCAATTTATAGTAACTTTAAGTAAATAAATTATGTATTTAAGATAATACGAATTATAGTATAGTCTACAAGTTTCCGATAGTTCACAACGTACGATTTTTTTACATAGTCGGTCAGAAACTATCAACTAATTTAGATTCAAAGTAGTTCTTACTAATCTACTATCTAAAATGCTACGTTTCATCCGCAATGGAAACTAGTTTCATTACATTCAGGTTCGATAACTATTATAAATCTTGGACTATAGTATAATCGGGAAAGAAATTTATCGAATATAGATAGCGTAATTGTTAAAACTAGTTTTGAAATATTATATAAGGAAAATAAATTGATACGTGAGATATATAACAAGTTTATACATAAGTTAAAAATACCCGTATGGTATGTAAAGCCAAATAAATTTAAAAACCGCAATAAAAACAAAATTAATGTGCGTTCCCAAAACTGGATGTGTCATTAAATTGGCTCAATAAACTGTTATATGAGCACCCTATAGCGATTTTATTAAAAAAAGAAAGACAACATAATAAAGCATCTTAAACGTGAAATAAGAATAACGGGCCCACGAATACCGGATTCAATGTAATAAACGACGAAAAAAAACATTCGCACCGAACTTACGTTGTGAGAGAGCCAAAAAATCTCATTTCGCCACAAAACAAGCACGCAAACCAGAGATCATCGTTCGAGCGGAGGTCTTATAACAGTATTTTAATCATCGCAGCCTCCCGGAGTTATGTAACAGTTAGTCCCATGGCGCCTCGCATAACCTAACCACGCGATCGGGAACACTGAACCAGAAGCTCTGCGTTATCCCGCGAAATTCGTCTCGCTTTTGTTACGCTATTATTTTTGATAACGTTATTTTTTTGTGTGCGGTGTAATTAAAAACAAGGTGCCATTAGACCGAAAAAATTAAATACAGTGCCATCTATGATAATTAAGTGGAATGCTTTGAATTAAAAATATACAGAAATGGGAATTGTAAGGTTAGAATCGTGTATAATTCAAATTTATCTTATTTATTGTTATTTTGGTATTGATTAGTTTGTTTACTTTATTTTTATTATAAGACTGACTAACGTCTTTCTCTCTCTCTCTCTCTCTCTCTCTCTCTCTCTCTCTCTCTTTTGTATTATTTGTATATCTCTACTAATATTACAAAGCTGAAGACTTTGTTTGCTTGACCACGTTAATCTCAGGAACTACGAGTCCTATTTGAAAAAATATTTCAGTGTTAGATAGCTAATTTATATAGGAAGGCTATAGGTTAAATATCGTATATTCTGTTTTTATGTATCGCAAAGAGCACTATTTGCACTATTATAGGAAGGGAGCATCAATGAAGATTGTTTCAAATTCAAGGTTCTTTTTTTTGAGAGCTTCCGCTGCATATTAGCTTTAATAATTATTCCACGTAGACGAAGTTCCGGGTAGAAGCTAATAATATATGATTATACAAGCTGGTACAAATAGACACTTATTTTTCCTTATAGGTTTTAGTGAAAGATCACAATCGAAGCTAATGTTTAATGATAACACGATCTTTTTTTTTCTCGAACTGACTACGCTATTGACCTAGCAAGGTCTTAACAGCTTCACCGGACTACTAAGGCGAGCGCTTAAGGCACCCAGCCGATTTTATTTTGGCAACCAGCTCAAGGGTGCACGGCACACCTCGGCTTGGCTGTTGCCTGTTGCATGCACAATCGCGACCTATCTTAGCTAACCTAGCTAACTATTCATATATGTATGAGTTGTTGAAACTGATATGTGTACCAAGCATACAACTCTTTCATATATTTATTATCGGAAAATTGATAATATGATCTAATATGGTAAAGTTAAACCCCGAGGAATTGGCTTTAAATGGAGTTGCCGAAATACTTCTATAGTGGCTTGCTTATCGATTTTCAACTTTAAATTTTAGATGTAGTCAGATGTGTAGTGGTAGAGCCAAGCTGAAGCTATTATTGTTTTCAGCACGAATGGGTCGGCTCGTCCGGGGAGGCACCACCCTCTCACAGAAAACCGACGTGAAGTAACAGTGCTTGCATTGTTGCGTTTCGTTCGGTCAGTGAGAGAGCCGGATACCCACCTACTCTGCCCTTCCCCTTCCTCCTTCCCTTCCTGTCACCACCGCCCTCCTCCCAAACACAGGCTGGCAACGCACTTGTGACTCCCCTGAGTTGCAAGTGTCTATGGACGGTGGCGTCACCTAACATCAGGTGACCCATCTGTTCGTTTGCCTCTTATGATATAAAAAAAAAAAATGTGTGAAAATGGCGTTAGATTTCCTTCGGACATGACTGTCGGTGCAGGAAAACATCGTGAGGAAATGAGAATATACAGTATCATATATAGTATGAGAATATACTAATATGGGAAAACATAGAATTGTGGCTTTATCAGAGTCTGAAATCGTCAATACGTCGTGGGCTGGTGTGATGATTATACCCATACCTTCCTTTAGGAAGACACCTATGGCCATCCAATGGGTCTATTACAAGCTGATGATTATGATGATGACATTAATTAATTTCAACGCCATCCATGAAAACCGTCACACCTAAGTGCTTGTTCATGGGGAAAATTTTTATTCTATGTTACTACAACTCTGAAATAGATGGCGCTGTCGTACATCGACTTTTGTATCGTTCGACCGATAGTCATGTACATATGCGTTATTATTTGTACGTACGTGAAGAATATTTTACACGTCAAACATTTAACTATAATTGATCTAATGTTAATAACAGTAAATAGTAACAGAGGGAGCGAAGCCGCGAGTATAGCTATATATCGTGAACGGTATCTAACAATTAGCTTTACATTTTCAACGCCGTAGTATTTTCTTGAGGATAGCATTAGTAAAGTGATTAAATGTAATTAGAGACGCATCCTGCCGTGGTCCTTTATTAATAAAAACCAATGAATCCAGTTTATACGGCGGATTTTATATTATAGCTGATATACGCAACTTCATCTACACTGTTTATTATCTTAATATTCTATGTACAAAGAATTAAAAAAAGTGTGTGTGTACTTATGTACACGCGTTAGAAGTTATAGTTTTTTGGCTTAACAAGATAAAAATCTTTTAAAATTTTTATCTTTCGCCTTATTCTACGTTAGTAGAAAGAACGACACTAACAATAGAAAAAGGCATTTAATACAATGAAAGTTTTCATACAAAGAAAAATTATTTTTAATATATATATAAAACTTCAGGGTGTCGGTTTTCCGTGACGGTGTTCGCGCGCGCATCGAAATAACTTCAGGGTGTCGGTTTTTATGACGATGTACGCGCGCATCGTAAAAATTTAGTCTCATCATTATTCCTTAACGCGCCAAAAAAGTATAGCTTCAAAATCATCTTTCGTATCAATCACTTCTTCATGGCCAGAAATGCCTAATACTTATAAACATCTTATATTTGAACTTTGATAATTTTATCGTATTTTAAGCTATCATTTTAATATTATCTATATATGCAAATAAGAAGTGTCTAATAAATACAACAACAATAAATAGAAGCAGTTATCAGAACCGCCAACAGAAGCGAGAACACATAACATTGACATAACAGCGGTCTCTTTGAAATTTTAAATAAATTATAGTGTCAAATTAATCTATGCTGTCTATACTTTACTATACTAATTTATAAAGAGGTAAAGTTTGTGAGTTTGTGATGTTGTGATGTTGTGGCGTTGTAGGGGGTAATTTCAGGAACTACTGGTCCGATTTCAAAAATTCTTTCATTGTTATATAGCCCATTTATCGAGGATGGTTATAGCTATATATTACCACGCTAAGACCAATAGGAGCGGAGCAACAATGAGGAATGTTTAAAAATCGGGGTGTTTTTCCTCTTGAGAGCTTTCGCTGCATATTAGTTAGCCCAAATTAACTATGTCCACGCGAACGAAGTCGCGGGCAGAGGCTAGTAATGTATATATTAAAATTATTAACATTAATCTTTTGATAACTACTGGTACTTGGAGCAAGCCGCGCAAGCGCAATACGATCAGTCGCTTTTACTAGCATATTGCTGAAGCGAAATGTAGTCCAGTGAAGCTTTGAAGGCCTAGTAAGGCCAATAGCGTAGTCAGTTCGAGAAAAAAAAACTGACGCGAAATCATGAGTTCGTCTGCCGCGTTGAGCGGTATGTTTAGCAGGATATGAACTTATGATTTCGCATCATCGACATGCTAGTAAACGTGACCGACTATTTTGCACTTGTGTCATTTGTGTACATGTAATATGGATATTTTGTATTGAGATTATGCATTTATTGTAATAACTGTGTATTCCAGTGACTACATTTGAGAGCCGGCTTGTTGTCCTCTTAAAATTCGTGTCTTTAACGCACACGACGTGACTTAAAAAATCTATAAAAGACTAGCCTCTGCCCGCGACTTCGTTCGCGTGGAATAGTTACTTTGGGCTAACACTAATACGCAGCGGAAACTCTCAAGAGGAAATAAACCCCGATTTTTAGACATTCTTCATTGGTGCTCCGCTCCTATTGGTCTTGGCGTGATGATATACAGCCTATAACCATCTTCGATAAATGAGCTATATAACATTGAAAGAGATTTTTTTTTTCAAATCGGACCAGTAGTTCCTGAGATTACCCCCGACAACCTCACAAACTCACAAACTTTACCTCTTTATAATATAAGTATAAATGAAAAATATGAACATATCTAAATTTTAAGATATTGCAATAAAAAAAAAGATTTTATCCGTGAAATAATTTTAAAATTACACAATTTAGCACATCCGCTTTGTGATCCGTGAATGTATTTTTTATTTCCAAGAATATAAGCAGGTTTCAATTAATGTTACACAATGTAGTCATATTTAATGGTGACACCAAGCTCCGTAGCAATATGAGGAAAATGGAAACCGTTTCTAGTCATTTCTTTTAAATTTATTTTTGGCAATCAATGTTTCAGATTGTTACTGTCATTGTCGCGTAGTCAATAATATTACAAGCGCCGTGTGATAATTTCAATATTAAGCGTCGTGTGAGTCAATATTCTAACAACATGGAGGATCCCTTGTTAGAACCTTCCAGGGAGTTTTTGTGCCATCTCAGAATTTCATGCTCCGTGGTATTATTTTCCATTCACTTCACTTATGCACAATAAACTAACTATATTACGTAAAACACCACCAAAATTGCAAAATATAGAATCAAATAACATAAGGTTATGAAAAAAATATAAAACACACTACATGACAGACTAAAATCCCGCCAAAAACTCCTTTAACTCGAGTTATATAACTAACTGCGATTTCGTATATTTCCAAAACGTTGGATTCAAGTAACCTGCCAATGGAGATGGAAGCCAATCAGCCTCAAAAATTCATGTTGAAGTAAAAAAAAAGTCACAAATCATTTTACGTGGTAATTTCAAAAAAAAACTTTTCAAACATCAATACTAATCACAAAAACTGGTTTATAATGAAAACATGAAAATATTTCACTCAATTTCTCAGTTCTGTTATGTTTTTATGACTTAAGGTATCATTATAGAGACTAGTAGAGATAACTTTACCCACTGTGTTTAAATAGGCCCTGTTCGAATCTTACAATGAACTTAAGCATATCTTTCACATAACATTGTAACAAACAAATATTTTTAATGACTGATTGCCTTAAAGTTTATAGTGAAACAACTATAATAATAGGTCTTTACCTATGAAATTACCGTTCTGCAGTACTGGCCATTTCAAATCAAAATAATTTTTGTTTGGCTAAGAATTCTAATTTCTAATTAATTTTATTTGAAAAACATGGAATTCTTTTTCCAAATGTAGTGATTTGTTTATTGATTAGTGTTACATTTTCATCGCATTTCAATCTTTTTTGTCATTATGGATACGTTAAAGGTTCGAGTAATTATGGAATATCAGTACCGTCGTGGCAGCAACGCGGCACAAGCGACATGCAGTATCAACGACGTTTACGGAGCGAACACTACAAACCAACGCACCACCTGTATTTGGTTTGCTTGCTTCCGTTCTAGGAATTTCGACCTGAAAAATAAACCTCGCGGTCGTCCGAAGACTTTGGTCGACAATTACGAATTAAAGGATCGCCTTTAAAACTGGATTCTGTTTGATAACCGCAAGTGCTCAGTAAGTTGGTTGGATCCTGGTTCAGCACCTAAACAATGCCCTAAACGAAAACTTACCCCTAGAAAAGTGATGGTCACTGTTTGGTGGTCTACCGCCGGTATGATTCATCACAACTTCTTACCAAACGGGGTGAGCATTACAGCAGATGTGTACTGTGAGGAACTGAACACAATAATGGAGAAGTGCCAGACATCTCCAACCAGCATTGGTCAATCGCTCGTCTCCGCTGCTCCTGCATGACAACGCGCGACCTCATACTGCACAGCAGACGGTCTCCAAGTTGCAAGAACTGGGTTTGGAAGTTCTCCGTCATCCGCCCTACTCATCAGACCTTGCGCCTACAGACTACTACTTTTTCCCGAACTGGATAACTCCTTGTCCAGTACAAAATGCTTTTGAAGAATTTGTTGCATTCCGTCCAGCTGATTTCTTTAAGAAGGGCATCAATAAACTGCCACTGCGTTGGCAAAGATGCATTGATTGCATGGGTTCGATTAAAACAAATAAAAAATACATGAAAAAAAATCGTTTCTATTTTTTTATACAAAACGGCAATTTCATATGTAAAGACCTAATATAATATAAAGATATCATAAAAATAGCAAACATTTAAATTGTTAACAATTTAGTACACAGAATGCGTGGCTAGATGGCGTTTAAAACAAATCACGATTAACTCATTTAGTACAGACTTTCTACAGACTAAATTTGAAAGATATAATTATTGTATAGTAAATAAACTCTCGACTCAATATTATAAGTGAGAAGTAGTTCGTTCCTCCCACAAGCTTATGGGAAGATTTAAGTGGCAAATCTAATGTCTTCCACACCTTTGTCAAACATTTTGACTGTCGTCTAAGAGGGATAAAAAAACCGGATGGCTGTTTAAAGTGTAAGACGCCTCAATCTTTTGGTAGTTCATGGACATATTTAACATATAAAATAATAATATCAAAACAAATATAGTAAACAACAAAGAGAACTTTGGTTAAAGTTTGTTTTATAACTTTAAACATTTTGGGAACGATACTTTTAAACGTAGAAAAAAATCACATCTAGATTCAATGAACAACATTAAAAAACCGATTTTCAAGGGTAATCATTACATAATTATTTACCGTAGGAGCGCCTCACGATTGAACAACGGTAAGGGGGTACGGGTCAAGGTGCAGGAGGTGGGTGGGACTGAGCGGCACAGTGTGATTCATCGCTTTCCTTATTATTACATGAGGTCATTTTAGCGTAAATCACCTGATGTTGAGGGTATATCAGTTTTGTTTTTCCCTAAATAATTAGTTCATATATTAAGCCTCTATTTTTTTTTTATTGATTTAGAACGAGAATCGACTAATGATTATTCTGTAAAAATATTGCTAGCTACTAACCAGTCGCGCTGTATAGAAATTTTCGAGTAAAATTAGATCATTTATTGATGAATACCGGCAGACAGCTCAATTAGTAATTTCAAAGATTAATGCATTTATAACGACAATTACGACACAAGAATTATATGTACAATTTATATATTATTTTATATATATTATTTATATATTATCTTTTTATTTATCTACCATTATACAGTAACTTAGAGTAAATAGAAGTAAAACAGGACTGCTAATCACTGCATTGCAAAGATATCCGCTTCAAGTTAAGAAATCAGATAAAGGTATTGTTAGTCCAATCCAAGAGTTGATATAGTTTTTGTATGCAATATATTTAAAAATCCATAGTCTATAAGCATCACAGTGTACAAATATATTCTTAAGCTTCAGACAAGTCTTGTTTTTTTTTCAGATATATATCTGCCGTCATTCTAATGCTATTACTAAACTTCGTGAATAATGAACCAGTTACTGAGAAAAGCAAAATTTCTGATGAGAAAAGCTCTCCTAACTGTCCGTTTTCGAGACTACTAGAGGATATATTCAAAATCCACAACAAAACTTCAGGCAAGGGAATTTTACTTAAAGACAATGAACAAGCAAAGTTATTTTTGTCTTCCATAGCTAATAAAACCAATTTTAACGCAGACAATAATCAAGAAGATTTAATAAATGATATAATAGCTTCTATATATAGAATAAAAAACAATTTAACTCATAGTAACAATGAGAAATCAAATGACGCCATAATACTTAATACTCCAAACGATGGAGACAAAATGAAAACTGTAACTCACATACGAAGTGGAATCGAGGAAAAAATAGATGTGATTAAATATAAAAACACATCTGAATCGCATTTAAATGTTGACAAGGAGAATGTAACACAAAATCATAAGAACTCAACACAGAAGACCAAGTACGTTGAAATACTTACAATAGAACCGAATAATCGAAATATATCTAACACAACTTCGTATAATATAATCGAAGCTCTTAAACTATTGATGCCAATGTTCAACAGCACATTAACAAAAGAGCTGCACAACATAACCATAATCGAAAGAAATCATAACAAAAACCACTCGTTTTCAGCCACCAAAAATGTTTCAACTATAGTGGTTACATACTGTGACAAAGAAAACTTAACAAAACCTAAATTTAATCTCAATCCTGAAGTTGATGAGATCCCAGATTATGATTACTATGAGCAAAGCGATGAACACGTAGATGGAGATGGAAATGCTTTGAATATGTCGGCTGATGAAAAGAGAGACATACTAGAAGCCGCTGAATACGGCATGCAAAAAATGCACGAGCTGTATAGCGTTTTAGAGCCAAAATTATATTCTATGGGTAAGTTTATTTTTTTAATTTTACAGAAAAGTATAGTGTAGAGTCCTACAAAAAAAAGCAAACATCATTCTGCAAGGTTAGCAATTTAACGTTAAGATTTCTTGTGCTACAGTTGATTGACTTCCATGCAACGACTATTGCATGAAGACATCTTTTGAACAAGTTAGTTACTCTATTGAAAATTATAGGAAAAGCTATTGAGATAATAATGCTCTCACTGAACGATCCAAACGCAACAATGCAAGCACAGTTACTTCACGTCGTTTATCTGTTAGAGAGTGGTACTACCCCGGGCGAGTCGACCCATTCATGATGAAATCAGTAATTACTTCATCGTGACTCTATCACCTACCTAGAGTAAGCTAGAGTACCTCATAACTAAAGCTACGCCGACTTTAGAATATCCAATAACAATGGAATATTTTTGGGAATAAGACAATATATACCAGTTGACAGTGAAAGTGAGTCTAAATTGAATAGAAACCTAGTATTATAGGTATTAATTAATAATTTATAAATTATTAAGTTTCATTTTAAAATAAATCTTTTCTCAGGTCTATGGTTAGATAACACAAATCCTGCTCGTTACGTGGCAGCTTTCAACGCTCCATTAGAAGATTCGGCTAGATACACCAGATTCGGTTATGCCACTCTCCAGGCAGCTGCTAGGCTCAAACAGCTTTCCAGGTTAGTCACTCTATTATGCATTTTTCGAGTTAATTAATTCTAGTTGTTATACTGAAAGAGACTGTCCCAAATTCATAAAATAATATTCCATTCGTTTCAATACAATCACACTTCTGCCCATCGTCGAGCCGTCGTGTGACACCTGTAGGCATGATTGCATAGTAACCTGGTTAGGTTAACTAATTCGTTTTAAAATTAGGCAACATACAGAATTCGTAGATTTCTCTTTAGTATAACCAAAAACATAACATTCCTAGTTATAACATAAAATTATCAAATAATTACAATTAACAATGTAGTACGTAGAATGAGCTAATAGATGGCGTTTAAAGCAAATCACGATCAACTCTTATGTTATTGCATATATGGTATTTACAATCAATTTTAATCCCGACAATGTGACAAATTATCATATCAAAAAGCCAAATAAAATAGTCTTTATTGTCTACACGCTAAGCGATATTTGCTAAATAGTTTGATTTATTAACACACTCTTTTGTAGTCTACCTTTTTTCGTATAAACTGAGATCCCGCAACTAAGAGACGTGCAGACCAGTATGACAAAATCGATCGCCAATGAATCCCATATCTCTTGGTGGTCGATGCTGTTTTAGGATTACGCTGTTGTTACCATTACGCACAGTACCTACCGTCAATATACCGTGCTTCTATTAAGAAAGTACTGTGACACTGAAAAATATATAATAGTCAAATAACAAAATCTATGCATCAAGTGTAATTTGAAGATAAGCAGTCAAAACGGCGGCTTGTAAGGCAGCATCTCATCTCTTACATTTCCCATGAAGCAAACAAAGTCTGTCTCGCTCTATGGGTGACTAATAAAGGGCCCAAATTTAATCTGGTCCAGTAGCGAATACGAATTTACATGATAATTGCAGGTTATATAAATGCTAATAGTTATGTTATATGAAGACTTATATTGTGTGTTAGGTAAGAACTTTCTTGCTTCTTTTTTTGGTAAATCATTACTTACCAAGACCATCAGATAGGCAGAAGACATATGACATAAGTTCATTAAATTACTTTGATATTTACTCCATATGACTATATCCCGGAAACGAATTGCGAAAACTTGCAAACCTACTGTTAATCGTCGTGCGATGTCTCAAGTAACCTTTAATTTTATTCCGCCTAGCACTTTGCTCATACCAACTACCTAGCGACCCGTCGCAATTCCGCGTAAATGCCCAAGTAATTTAGACACATTTATTGCCCAATTTATATATTAGTATTTAAATATTCTCAGTTCATTAAAGTATATAATGTATGTACTTATTTATCTAAGCACATAAGAATTTCCTACTTCTTTAGCTTAAAAAAAAAACATTAAAACACATGATAACGTTTCAATTTTAGTGTGAGTGAGAATAGCTGATCTGACCCTTTAGTTATACGTAGCGTGGTCCTGGGAGTAACATATAGATTAATTTGCGATCCTATACTCTCAGAATACTATTTGCATCAATATAGAATCGCTTGGTATTACAAAATATAGTTATTGTTTCTTCAAGAACTTCTTAAGCAAATAAGAGTAACAAAGGGAGTTTTTGGCGGAATCTGAGGCTGTCATGTAGTGGATTTTGTATTTTATTCATAATCTTGTGTTATTGGACTCTATATTTTGTAAATTTGGTGGTGTTTTAAGCAATATAGTTTATTGTGCATAAGTGAAGTGAATGGAAAATAATACCACAGAGCATGAAATTCTGAGATGCCACAAAAACTCCCTGGGAGGTTCTAACAAGGAATCCACCATCTTGTTAGAATATTGAAATGGTCACACGACGCTTGTAATATTATTGTACTTTAACGTCCATTGAAATAAAACATTGACACTGGCAAGTGCTTCTGCGGAGCCAAAATAAGAAAAAGAAGAAGAAGAGTAACAAAACAATAAGTATAAGTTTAAGCTAGAGGAAAAACTGTATTTAAAGGTGAATTGTAATATATTGACCTTTGAGTTACAGGATGCGTTCTAATGGATAAGTCGTGAATGAACTAACACTAGCCTTTACGCAAACTCGTTTTATCTCCACATACTTAGCTTAATTTAAGGGGCAGTATACTACAAACTATTGTATATTTTTATAATTGGTATATACGGCTTTATAGGCTTTTCGTCATCTGAATGTATTAAATTCAATCACTCTTCCCTCGTACTTTAGTCGCGTTGTAATTCAAATTACAATAACTTTTGCTAGAGTGAACCGGTTTTAATAAAACAAATACTAAACGTTACTAGAAGATATGCTTTATAATAATTTCTATGTAAGGTTTTATCGTGAACGAACGTGAAAGTACTACAACTTTAGCGGTAATGCATGTACGTGGAGCGTAGTATGCTCAACATAAAGAAAATACAAAAGGTTAGACATACAAAAATACGGGGTATTTTTAAAGCCATCGACGCTCTGATCCATGCCCAAAGGCTAAAATGGAAATGGGCGGGCCATATAATGAGGCTACAAGATGACAGATGGACGAAACGAGTCACTACGTGGACGGGTCCAAAAGGCAAAAGACGCATAGGAAGACCCCACACGAGATGGCAAGACAATATCAAAAGAACAGCGGGCCCAGACTGGCTAAAAGTGGCTCAAGATAAGGAAAAATGGATGCCTTTGGAGGAGGCCTTTACCCAAAGAGGCGTTTTTGCAAAAAATAAATAAAACGATAGTCATGAGATCTTTTTTCGTATTATGATTGTTGTGTAAATAGTTAAGTTCATGTTTAGTTTGTAAGAAATATAAGGCTTTTTTTTTTATTTATTTTAATGCGTGTACAAACAAACACACAAATATTTCTAAAAATGATTGAAATGTATTTTATAACTTATTCCAAGACATCTGCAACATTTTTTTCACGAAAATCGAAAAATGACATACACATCATATTTCCATTCTTATAACACGTGTAGAAGACGAAAGCTTACTTTGTTGAAATCCCTCATTAAATATTGGGGTGAACGATACTTTGCTCTATAACTTGTTTTTTAAATCTTCTTATACAAAATGAGATGTGTATATAAATTTGCTAACAGTGTCTCCGGCGGAAACGTGTTTAAAAATAATACGTACGAGTTTCTGGCGGGATCTTAGTCTGTCATGTTCTTACTTTTATATTTTATTTATACTATTATAGTATTTGGCTCTATATTTTGCAATGTTGGAAGCATTTTGTGTAATATAGCTTGGCTACTGTACACAAATGATGTGGATGGGAAGTAATAACACGGAGCATGAATTCAGAGATGCCACAAAAACTCACTAGAAAATTTTAAAACGGGGGCCACTATCTTGTTAGAGCATTGTAATTATAACAAGACAATTAATATTATAAATTCCTATTCGACAATAGCAGTGATTACTTTAACGATTAGTTAGTTGTCAATAAAAAACGGTAAACGTTCAATGGTTGTGACTCTGGTCTCTTCTTGATATTTAATATTTACTATGAGTAACAAGCTAAGAGCTTATTCTTCAGAATCGTACTCTCTCTGCCAAAAATAAACAATGTTCAGAACCAATTTACTACTTCTAATGATAAAATTGGAAGTCGTAATATTTATCTACTATACATATATTAAGAAAGTAAATCTAACTAGTCTGTACCTTTTTTTTTATTTCCGAAGTATTGAGGAATATGCAATAAAATACATTTCAACCGTTTTTTAATAAATATTTGCCTGTCTGTTGGTTTGTTTGGGCACTCATCACCACTAAAGTACTATGTTCACGGTAAATACTAAACAAGAAAATCGTAAAGAACATCCTTGAGTAACATTTAGATTTTGCTATATTAAAGTCGGTTTTCTCAGACAAGAGTTATTGTAATCTTAATGACGGTGCGATATAAGTATATAGTCTATGTAGGTATCAGAGGGATACAGAAGAGCTGAAGTGGGAGCATGTTTGTCCCCGCTTGTTTAACACATAATGTCAAAGCCCAAACACCGTAGTAAGAAAAGACCATAAACGGTTGAATATTTATTATTAATTATTGAGTGATCGTAATTGAATACTGCCCCTTAACATTTAAACCATTAAAAATGCTTACAATGTAACACATCAAACAATCCTAATACATTATCTATAATAAATAACATAGATCCTTGCTATTTGAATCCTCTCTAATGTTGCGTAAACAGATGAGTTAATTATATGATTAATAGTTTACAGTATCCGTGAACCTGACAACAAACTACGCGTGCATTTTTCAACTCGGCTAAAAACAGCTAGATTAACTAATATTTTGTTATATAAATATTGTTTTAGAATTAGTTCGTGCTTGCAACTTCGATCTGATGTGAATCAATTAAAAAGCCACTCAAAAACAAATTAATTAAAAAAATAACTCTGTAGGGATCGATTACAGATACAGGCTTAAAGGTTTTAGGTAAATGTCACCGGTAAATGGTAGTCTGGAACTGACTGAATTACTAGAGCATGTTATAAGAGCGGTCAAAATACTAAGGGGGCATGCCGGTTAATGATGGTAGACCCTATACATTATATATGTGGGTAAGGCCGCAACCATATCATATTTTGCCCGTAACAAATAGTATCACAAATTAAAATATCAATATCAATTTCAAGCGAATCTGCGAAGTAAATATTCACGAACTTTTTCTAATCATAAACTTTTTTTATATATCATAGGAGGCAAACTAACAGGTGTGTCATCTGATGCTAAGTGACCACCACCGTCCATAGGCACTTACAACACCAGAAGAGTAGCAAGTGCGATGCGAACCTGTGTTTGGGGGAGCGGAGAGGGATAGGGGAGACGGAAGGTTGGTATCCGCTCTCACTGACCGAACGAAACGCAACAATGCAAGCACTGTTACTTCACATCGGTGTTTCTGTGGGTCGGGTGGTACTATCCCGGACGAGCCAACCCATTAATGCTGAAACCAATAAATAATAGCATCAGCGTGGTTTTCTTTTCGAAATGGAAACGCTGTTGACCTGGAAAGATCTTCACAGCTTTGAGGCGAGCGCTGAGGGCACTCAGCCGATTTGGGGTGTTCGGGTGACTAACTCAGGGGTGCACGGCACACCTCGGGTTACACCTGTTTTGTAAAATCGCGCCCTATCTGAGCTAACCTAAGCTAAGCTATTTAGGTATACGTATATGAGTTATTGAAACATGCATGCGTGCCTCAACAACTGCTATATGTATTTTGTGTCGGATAAATTCCTCTAAACTATATAGGATAGGATAGGATAAGGAAAAATAAGGGTAGAACTCTTTGTCGTTTATTTCTTGAAAAAGAAAAACAGCATGTTAGCTTGTAGGCATGCACTTGTGTATAGGTGATGTGTGTGATGTTGTAGCAGTGATGTAAGGTTTTGTGTCACTGTATCGCATGAGCAACGTGCTCAAGGGCTCCACGCCGAGGGAACGGACCTAGGCTTGAGCCGCTACCGAGGGGGGCCTAATCTGGTGTGCGGGAGCGAAATTTACCCCCAGACCACGGCGGCGTGATCTGTGGTTACGTGGGCGTAGCATCGGCGTGGTTGGTGTACCACGTAAACTGTAATAACTTAATAAATTCATTTTATAAAGATATAAACTGAAACGGTACTCGAGACTCCCAACAATACTCAAAAATACAGCGTCGTGCCTTGAAATAAAATGTTATAATTAAGATTTCATTTGTTACGTAAATATCACATATTTTTGCTCTTGTATTATTCATTTTTGTGTCACAAATGTAACCTAAACATTGGCAGAAAAGATATGTAATTTGCTGTCAATCAAGTAGACAATTAAACGAGACATATTCTTAGAATTTTCTGTATGTCAGTCAAGATATACACGTGCTAGATGATAAAACAACAAACAAAAATACGTCGACACCTCAAATTCTTATAAATTTTGGCAATTTAGAAAGTAATGCTTTATGATGACGGCATCACGTGTTGTTGTCGTTATTTAGACTTAGCCTGAAATTAGAATGCGTCATTGTATAGAAAATACGGTAAATTAAACAATGTCCAGAAATTTCGACGTTATAAGGAGTATTTCGTTAACTCGAGTTTCATTATATAATGTTTATACGGTAGGGGAAAGTGGGGGAATTGGGACCACTTAACTTCAAACGCTAAAAAATAATAGAAAAAGGTTATAAACTAAATCAAATTTTATTGCTACATGAACTTTAGTTATCTATGTACTTAATAGTCATAAAATGTTATTTAAAATTTTTCGTTTTAATAAAAATATAAACGGAAACAAAAAAACATTGCCGTTCCTGTTTGCCCGATACCCTATGGGGTAATTGAGATCATCCCATGGGGGAAAAGAGAATGGTATGAGGTAATTAAGAAAGACGTTTGATCGATCTTTCTTACGTAATTACAAGGCATCTGAAATAATTTGTAAAGTTTAAATATTTTTACACAATCAACCAGCAGTTCTATAGGTAATTAGGAGTGTAAGGGGTAATTGGGAACGTTCCAAATTATCTAACTAATGCCGTTCCCAATTACCCGAATCAGTCAATATACATAAAAATGGCCGCCACTCTCAAAAGCATTTTTCATTAACTTCAATCTCTGTTACATTTGAAAACAGATACTGCGTGTATGATATAAGCAAAAACATAATACCTTTGAACTCAAGAATATGATACTTACATGCGTTATAACTGATGACAAAAATTATATCGAAAATACAAAAATAATTGTTCGACTTACAGTGACAAAACTAGTGCGTCCATTCAATCCTACTTTCGCATACGCAATGAATGGCTCTCCGTTCAGCCGTAGAATAGGTTCGCGACAGTGTAGTACGGGGAGATGTACTATTTATCTAACTGTTCCCATTTACCCGTCGCTCTCAATTACCCCACTCTCCCCTATATGATAAGACTAATTTCTCCCAGTGACTCGCTCGCGTGGAATAGTGACAATTTACGCAGCGCACGCAAAGGAAATTCTCAAAAGGAAAAAAGCTATTTGAAAAACATTCTTTATCGTGCTTTGCTCCTCTTAGTGTGATAATATAAAGCCCTTCTAGATAAATGAGTTATCTAATACTGAAAGAATGTTTCAAATTAGACCAGCAGTTCCTGAGAATAGCGCGTTCAAACAAATAAACTTTAATATTTATTTAGCTTTATAATATTAATTTAGAAGATATATAATTTAAAACATTTTAAATGCATTTATTATCTAAATACAATGATCATTGTGTTAGAGCACTTAAAATAATTAATTCCATATTTGTACCAACAATACAAACATTCTTAATTTTGTTTTTATGCCGCGGTAAAAAATTTACAAGCAGGGAGCGGCAGTTTCAGCCGCTAACAAGATTTTAATGCAATTTGAGAAGCATACGTTTATGAATATGGCGAAATAAAATTCGCTAATTATCAAAAACTCCTTCACAAATAAAATCTTATGAAGCAAGATAAAATTTCGCCACTAATGTGAGAATTGATTCGAGATTCTGATATCATTAGCAAACGTAATTTGTAAAACTTCGTCATTATATTTGGTAAGGAGTCGAAAATTACGCGATCTTTCCATTATAAAGACATTATGATATTAATATGAAAGTGTTTTGTAAATGTCAGACAATCGCTTTCAATTTAAAACGATGTGTGATTATTAATATAACAACTTATAATGTAAAAATATATAGTTACATAATACGTTACAAATTATTGAAGTGAGACTTCTTTTAAGACTTGTTGCCCAAATGCAAGGTCTTCGTATCGCTTTTGCGTGAATACATCTGGTTTTGGTCTTGGTATCGTGCTTTCAATGTTGGTCGTGGTCTTAGTCATGCAAATCTTGCAATTACCTATTAACGACTTCAGAACATACATTTTTGCCTTGAAGTTGACATATTAAGTATGGAAATAGGGCTACAGATATGGAAAAAAAATGGAGATGTTTTTCTCTGTTAAGATATAATTGTCAAAAATTTATTAATTTTTTTTTAGAATTCTTTAAAAATTTTGAGCGAACTCATCAAAACTTTTGAACTGCTCTTTGGCGGGGCTCCTTAAAACACGATAAACTAACATTTTTTTTGTAGGACACTAGAAAAAAAAAACTTTTTTTTTGGACTACACTGCAGTTCATAGTTTCAAGAGTTATTTAATTGAGATTTCAAATATCATCAATTTATTGGACAGGAATGTCGTAGAAGAAAACGGCAAGAAAATGGCTCAATAATTAACGTGTTCGAATGTCGATTGACTTAGGATTGAATACCTGGAATGAGCTGGAACTATTGGCAATAAACACACCCATGAAACCATTTGAGAGTAAATCCTTCTCTAAGCTTAATGTATCCACTACTTTAGTACAGTTATCGCTTCGGTTGATTTTTTAAGATCTGGATCTCAAAATGGCGAATATATTTTTAAATATGTAGATAATATTTGACGTGAAAACCCCTTTAGGCGTGTAGAGCGGTATTTTTGTGGCAGGAGATAAATTTATAATTTCGCGTCATGACATGCTACGTAAGCATGACCGACAGTTTTGCGCTTGCGCTGCTTGCGTCATACTAGCGATAATATAGGGGCCTAAGTACATGTATCTAATATTGATATTATTCAGTTCATTATACGTTTAATTGATTAATGGACTTTATAAAAACGTATGTAATTATCGTTCCAACTGCCAATATATGTGAAAACCACATTGAAATTAAAATATTGTCATTCAAACTATAATCCATATGAAAAATGAAGAGAGAACACATTTATTTCATTGTTTGGAGTATTCACTTCTGTTGGCAGTCCTAAAGACTGTCTCAACTTTTTTTTTGATAGTAATATTTTTGGGGTGTAAGGAGTGTCGAGTAACATCATAAGACTTGAGACACCCAAGCCAACCTCACCTGCATGCACCCTGCTGAATAACGAACGAGGCAATGGCGAAAGCGGGGTGGTAGGGTTTTACAGCCCGACTGGGTCGCAACCACCATGTATTTGGCGAAAAAGCCCGTCATAGTGACTCGCTTCTGCGCGTCGCGTTTCGGGATCAGCCTGTGCATATCCAGTAACAGATGACTTTCGTCAATAAAGGCCGGCATAACAGCGGCGACCGGCGATGGATAATCTGTCTCTCGGTGGTTGCCGATGTTTTTGGATTGTACTATGCTTAACATCAGGCATAATGGAGTCACTATGTCGTGCTTCGATAAAAAAAAATATTTTATCACATAATTGGTTTTTTTTTTCGAAATGACTACGCTATTGACCCAGCAAGGTCTTAACAGCTTCACCGGACTACTAAGGCGAGCGCTTAAGGCACTCAGCCGATTTTATTTTGGCAACCAGCTCAAGGGTGCACGGCACACCTCGGCTTGGCTGTTGCATGCAAAATCGCGACGTATCTTAGCTAACCTAGCTAACTATTCATATATATAACATAATTTGTAATTGTTCAAATATCGTAATAGACACGGCATTTTTTATAACTTCTGACAAGAGTCTGTTGATCTGTGCATCATAATATCTACATACGTTTGTATGGAGCTTTATCCCTTATGACAGTTTAATTATAAAAGTGTTTTATCTGTATTTTTTTTTCTAATGCTAATTAATCCTTCTGTTTACTCTTTGCTTTGGAAAGATTTGATAAACGCTTTCTTTTGGGCATTGATCGCACATTTTAACCAATCAAATCGAATTACACAGCAGTGGTACGTTCACACGTTCGATTACCGGTTTTCCTGTAATCTTTTTTATTGATATCTCGTTGAATTAAATGATATACCGTTATAGAGTATCGTAAACGGTTATGCGGTAACGGACTCCACGGGTGGTAAGCGGATATTAAATTTTAAATCGCACTTTAACTATATTACATATTATTTTATGTCAAATGTATTTAAAATTAATGCTATCGTGAAGTAAAAAATATAAAAACATAATTCTGGTGAATTTTGAGATCTGGGTCTTAAAAATTCAGCCGGGGCGTTAAACTTCGAACAAACGAATGTGAACTGATTAAAAAACCGTTGACAGCATACTTAAAAAAAACCATATTTATTACAAAAGTTGAAAAACTTTAATAATAATAAATTATGTAATGTACACTTGCAATTTAAAGAATGGTTCGTTTTTTAAAAGCCTAATCCGCCATTTTGAAATTTGCGTCTTAAGAAAACAACCGAGCGGTTTCTTAGAACTTTCCTTGAAGTTTTTATAATGTTTCAGAATTCTTGCTCCGTGGTTGTTATTAAGCATAACCGAACTACGTTACATAAAACACCACAACTATTGCAAAATATTAGAGTTAAATAAAACAATATTATGAATAAGATATAAAATCCACTATATGATATTCCAGGATCCAGGCAAAAACTTCTTTTTTTAGTTTTGAAAACGAAGTATTACATTATCATTATATACTTTATGCGTTCATGATAAAGCCTCTTATTCAAGTAAATCTAAAGCATATCCTTCAGTAACAATTCGTCAAAATCCTTCTAGTAGTTTTTGCGTGAATCCTGTACAAACGCCAGACAGACAGACAAAATTTTGAAAAAGTATAGAAGTGTGGTCTGTTTTTGGTTCTAAACCACCCCAGGGTATTTTTTCTTTAAAATATTTAATGTACAGATTTTGTCCCGTTAGCCTTTTACTATATGTACAGATAAACAATATCTAAGACACAGTAATATAATAACTGTTTTTTGTATTCCACGTGGACGAAGCCGGAGTTACAACTAGTCAACAATCAAGTCAATATCATAATACGGTGTCAAACGAAACTCTTTTACAGAACTAGATAGGTTGTCTAACACGTCCATTAATTATACGACAAGCTAATTATAAGTGTGTAACATCGCGTGTCCTCCGCGGGGGTATCCGCAAACTTCATTGCCAATTACACAACACGGCATTGGCCTAAGAACGTGTTCCGATTGTCTATTTCGCGTTATTTTATGGGACATACGTCATTATTATAACACCATAGAAACCACGAAGGTCGCTTATTACTAAACATTTTCAACTACATACATAGTCACTGCATTTTTGAAGTATATAATAACGATTTTTAAAAACTATAAAAAGGGAGTTTATAGCGGTATCTTGGAATGTCATGTAGTGAATATTATGATTAATTCATAATCTTGAGTTATTTAACTCTATATTTTGTAATATGCGTGATGTTTCACGTAATATAGTTTGGTTATTGTGCACAAGTGTAGTGGATGAGAAATAATACCAAGGAGCATGGATTCTGGTTTGCCACGTAAAATCCCAGCAAAGTTCTAACAAGCGGATCACCATCTTCTTAGTTCATTGAAATGATCGCAAGAAACTTATAATAGTACAAGTTGTGTCCGAGAATCCGTCTGTGTGGAACCTAATGTAAAAACCAGTGACAAATAAAATCATCTGAATGTACTAAGTCCATTTACTTATCTACTTTTCTCTCGCCCTTAAGCCGCGTCATCATTACAATTGCAATAACTTTGGATAAAATAAACCGATTTTAATGAAACCAAGATTAAATGTTACTCGAGGATGTACTCTATGATTATCTTCTGGCAATATTTTATCGTGAACGCAGTACTTTAGCAGTGATGTGTGTTCAAACAAACAAACAGACAGATAGACAGACATGTCTAAAACTATTGAAATGTATTTTATTATCTATATCAAGATACCTGCAATATTTTTTTTTCTCAAAAATCTAGTCACGTTAAATTTACATTTTTATTATATGTATAGATTTCCTATTCGACAATGGCAGTAATAATCGACTAGAAAAGTGGTTGGCAAAAAGGTTTTTTTATATTATTGTTATTCTATTCTGCAGACTCTTGCTTTTTTTGCTTACGTGTAGTGTTTTGTATACGTAAAAAATCGTATCCGTGAGCGTATTTTTTTTGTTAGTAATTTATTAAATATTATTTGTTCAATTATTATTAACAATTTTTAGTGACGTTATTGTTTTTATAGCGCTTTCATTTCCATTATTTATGGCCATTTTTAGGTTATAATCCACAATATTCCCGTGCCGGAGCGTCGACGGCCCGATGGAAAAAGAAAATAAATTTACAACATGTAACATAAAAATGACATCATTATTGCGTATCGCACCGTCCTCGTGTGTATAATTGTTAATTATAAATACGCATTACAATAAACTGGTAGATCTGAAAGCTGTCTACGCAACTCTCTAGAAAGTTGAATGGAAGTTACCTGCCTGTTATCAGCAAAAACTTGTTCCGAGTTGTATGAGAAACTTCCAGAAGCACTCTCGTTGATGTCGGATTAAATGCTACTACAATTTCTTGAATGAATTTGTATTACCATATAATTATGTTGGTGTAGTATCTTTGTAATTCGCAGTATGTATTAGAGAAATAAAAAATCAATCAATCAAGATTACACAAAATTTCATTAAATATCACTTGAGGAGAACGTATCTTTCTATCAACAAAATAATTTTCAGAGTCGAATGAGTAATTCTAGCATTTATAACTTACAATTGTACAAAAATATATATTTGGGAATGATTGAGAACACAGTGGAATTTGGAGAAATAATCTGTAATCCGTTTTTACACAGATAACAAGTTTAGTTATAGTCTTAACAATCGTTTTACGCCGCAGACAATCTGACATCTCTAAAAAAAACACAAGCCATCGCATTTCTACTTTTTTAAATAAACTACAATACAAACGGATACGAGTCATTTGAGCCGGATCAAATGTATACAAAAATATCTGAAATATTCAATTAAATGTTTTTATTGTTCATTTATTCCCATATTTTAGTGATTGAATTATTTTGAATTGATGCATGGGAATACCTTTCACTTAACCCCTACTCCGTGGTAATGCGACATCCGATAGATGAACAAAAAAATTGAGGCGATGGAAAAGTTTCACTTTAATAAACCACGATAAACATTTTCATTACTCTGTAATATAGTCACAGATTGCCAATCAAATTGTTTGACTATATTGTCCTTTATGGGAATAACAATAAAAACAAGTTTGTTATTTATGGCTCGGAAATTTCTATCGTACAGGAAACTGCTGAGAATTTTTCCACCTTCGGAACGCAGAACATGATTCCAGTTATATCCATCTAGACATATGATACATATAAATTACACTGTTAAGTTTTCCAATGGTACTCAACAAGAGGAGTTTATTTTAAACTACCTGGCCCGCGACTTTGTCCGCGTGGAAGTCATCGGAATGTATTCAGTCTAATCACTATTTACTTTTCTCTCGTACTTAAGTAGCGTCGTCATTAAAATTACAGTAACTTTTGATAGACCGAAAAAAATGTAATGAAACAAAGACCCAATGTTACTCAAAGATATGCTTTATGATTTCTTGTAGGTATATGGTTGGAATGTATTTTATTCCTTATTCCTAGACACCTCCAAGAAGTTTTTTCAGAAAAATATAAAAAATACGGACGCGTTAGATTTATATTCTTAATATATACTAGCCTCTGCCCCCGACTTCGTTCGCGTTTTCAAAAGGAAAACATCCCGATTTTGAAACATTTTTTATCTGAGCTCCGCTCTTATCAGTCTTAGTGTGATGATATATAGCTTATAAACATTCTCGATGAATGAGCTATATAACACTGAAAGAATTATTCAAATCGGACCAGTAGTTCCTGAGATTACCTCCTACAACGTCACAACATCACAACGTCACAAACTCACAAACTTTACCTCTTTATAATATTAGTATAGATATAACCACTAAATAGATACTTGTAACACCAGAGGAGTCGTAAGTGCGTTGCAAAGAAAGAAGGGGAAGGAAAGCACTGTTACTTCACGTCGGTTTTCTGTGGGTCGGGTGGTATCACCCCGGTCGCGCCGACCCATTCATGCTGCAACCAGTAATCGCATCATCTTAGCTTTACCACCTAAAACCATGGTCTTTTGGTCACCATGTACGTTAGATTTTTTAGGTTTTTTTGTAACTGAACTCCTCATAGAACACTAATCCGATTTTGATGAAATTTTTTTGTGATTGGGTGCCTGTATGGTTTAAATTCACAATTGGTCCCGCTTTGTACGATTTTGGTGGGAGACAAAACTTATGGGTTCGAGTCACCCATGACCTCGACATGTTTGTGACGTATTGCTTCGTCAGACTAACGACACGTAGTATAGTGGCCTGTGTACATGTTATATTAATATTTTGTATTAAATTTGTACAACCCCTCATGTGTTTGAATATTTAATAAACTGTGTATAATTAATAAACTGTGTATAATTAATAAACTGTGTATAATTAATAAACTGTGTATAATTATTTATATTTATTGCTCGGATGCCAATATATCTGAAAACCATCCTAATGCTAATAATTTCGGTTTACAATTTATAAAATTTAAATAATTTAAGCTATAGGTTAAAAACTACACGATAAGGCATACAAAACATCAAATTCGAGGGAGCTAAACTATTCAATTAATTACCTAAAGAATTATGAGAGATTGAATCCTTAAATATCTTCAAAATAAAACTAATTGTACACTTTTTTCTGTTACTATTTTGCGTTCTACATACATACAACATAAGAAATATTTTATGAACAATTTTGTTTTTTTATCTAACACTGGATGATTAGCTTAACGATTACTAATTATTAATGTTTTATTTTAAGTATCAATAAGTGAACTATAAACTTTAAGAAATCAAATTCTTTAAACCGGTAACTGATTTAAAATTTCCTAAACAAAAGAACATAGCTATTCCATTGCTTTTAGTTTTCAGTTCTGTTGGCAGTCCTTATGAGTGCCTCGACTTTTTTTTTTAATTGTCGGCGGAAGACAACGTCTGCCGAGTCTTCTAGTTCTTTTTAAAATGATGTTCCATCTATCTTTCTCATTCTTCCAGTATTTAATAGATATACATGTATATAATATTTTGCTATAATAGCGCGAGTTGATTAGATAATCTGCACAAAACTTTCTTCTCAAAATACATGCCTATTAACACCCTATCATTGGAGAAAGTCGCGCATTTAACTCCAGGCTTATAGACGATTGCAAAAGCGATAATTTCGAATCCTAACTAATTGGACATACTTCGGGAAGAGTTATCTGAATTTATAGGCTTTTTCTAGATGTTTCCATCACTGTGTGTCTAAAGTATGCATATATGTACGACTGTTACGTATGTAATTTACGCACGATGATCAATGAACTCTTTGTAGTTTCATATATATCTTATCTCTACTTTCACGCGAACAGTATAAATATATGTTATGTCTCGCTCGCACCTTTCACTTTCAAGAGCAAGGTTCGGCTTTCACTGAGCCGCTCATGCGTGCCCACTTTCGATTTTATACCTACATCTATCTGTCACCTTCCTGATAAAGTTTATCGAACTTACTCAAAGAAATACAATTACACAAAACGACTGTTAATATAACTTCCATTTTGTACTGAAAAGATAGAGTTTTAGCTATTTTAATGTGTTTTACTCATATCATCTGTGTAGGCCGAGATACCAAAAAAATAATAAACAGCCGCGGCGTGATAATAATAATAATAATGTTATATTTGTCACATTTTTTTTTAATAGCTTCTTCGTTTAATTTATAACTAACCTGTAGTTTTTTTTATATCATAGGAAGCAAACGAACAGGTGGGTCACCTGGTGTTATGTGTTCACCACCATCCATAGACTCTTGCAACATCATCGGAGTCGCAAGTGCGTTGCCAGCCTGTGTTAAGGGAGGATGGAATTGCGTGGGAGGAAGGGAAGAGGAGAGGGGGAAGGTGAGGAGAGGTGGGCCTTCGGTGCTCTCGCTGACCGAACGAAACACATCAATGCAAGCACTGTTACTTCACGTCGGTTTTCTATGATAGAGTGGCACCACACCGGTCGAGCCGACCCATTCATGCTGAAACCAGAAATAGCTTCAGCATGGCTCAACCACTACAGAAACAAATTCTAATTTATAGGCATTCTTCTCTGTTAACATAATATGATTATTAAACAACTATATCAATTCAAAAATGCACAACTTCAAATAACAAATTATTCTTCATTTCATTCAAGAATCGCTTCTTGTTTATTTCCCGGACTTGTTGAACTATTTCTAAGTGTGAATTACGTACTATTTTACTTTACGTTTATAACAAAATCGCAAATAGCTGTTAATATCAATATAAGATTTGCAAATAATCACAAAAACAATACGCCACTTACTGGTAGTGTCTCCCACTATTAATTTTTAAGACATTTTTTTCCCCATATTACAGAACGCGGCAGAAAACGCGAGTTTCATTCACATCGAGCATTGAAAATTTTTGAATTTTTGAAGATCTTGAGATATTTATACAGTTGACAATTGGCAACTGCATATGTTACGATTTATCTCAAAAATAGTGAGGTTTTTAGTTAACTACCCGCTTCAATTTAAATATCTTTCTCGATCTCGTTTGTAATTTTTGTCGTAATTAATCGTAACTGGCAGTACATTGAATAACCTAGTTTTAAATTATGTACGTTATGTCAATTATATTTATTATTTTGTCTGTTTTTCTGTATGTCAATAGTTATTATTTTTATTATTTTCATGTCCGATGTACAACAATTTTAACGCATTTAAACTTAATAATCTATTAAAGAACTGTGTATTTAATAATACAAGTTAAGGTTAAATAAATTACTCAGCGCCATTTTGTTTTTTTTTAGTACAGATAATAATTTCTTTATACACACGTCATTCTATTGTCAAAAGAACAATACGATATGAAAGTGGTCGTTTGAAATTTGATGGTGACTTATTATAAAGACAACATTGTGGCTAAATCATAGTTACACATACATTTTCTAGATCTAATTCAGATTTCTGTATGTCTTTTTTAAAATTATAGTTTAAAGCACATATTAATAATTATAGTTAACTAAAATACCGCTTTATTGTAATGAAATTATTTATTATTACGATCACAATATCAGTATACATATACTAATTTAGTCTTTAAAAGAGCATAGATACACTTGTAAATATTACAATACAGGGGGCCTAGCCAAGTTGCTTGTCTACAATCGCTAACACAAATAGAAAACGGAAAAATGTATGGAGATGACATATCCGAACGCTATATCACGTGATAATTACTAACACAAATTGAAAACTGAAAAATGTATGGAGATGACATGAGATGATTTTCCGTTTTCTATTTGTGTTAGTGATTGTAGATAAGCAACTTGGTTGGACCCCCTGTTTACAGATCGCACAATGCCAAGGTCGCTGTACTCTTGCAGATTATTTCTAATCGTCGCATGCTATTTGCTCCGATAATAAATATACGTAGTTACCTACAATCTGTTCATAACCTTGTTTAATAAAATCAGGAGTGCCTAATTATGTTATGTTTAAGTTTAATAGATTTATTACTTTTATTTACCTGCTTAATTACTTTTTTTACAACTCCTAATTACCTTTTTTTTCAACTACAATACACTTGGAAATAAAAGCTCTAATACCTTGTACATTATTTTTTAATATAAACATTCATATTCTTACGAGTGGTAACAATAATTATTGTAGAAAACAGTTTAAACCGTGATAAATTCGTTTTTTTTTCACTAAAACACTATAACAAAGTTGATATCGATTATTAGAATTTTCCGATGACTGTCTTTGCAATGAACTATACTGTATAGTTTAATTAATTTTCAAGCTTGTGATAGTGATGCATTCACATATCAATTAGCATATATTCAGCTTCCTAACAATGTCTCACAGTTGCAAAATAAGATAAATTCTTAACTCTATTCTTTGGAAAATCGATAATCATCGAAAAATTAATAAAAGAATATACATAATATATACTATTATTTTAAAGTGGTAAAGCTTGTGAGTTTGTGACGTTGTAGGGGGTAATCTCAGGAACTACAGGTCCGATTTGAAAAATTCTTTCAATGTTATATAGCTCATTTATCGAAGGTGGTTATAGGCTATATACTTCACGCTAAGACCAATAGGAGTGGAACACCAATGAAAAATGTTTAAAAATCGAGGACATTTTCCTCTTGAGAGCTTCCGCTGCGTGTTAGTGTAAGCCCAAAATAACTATTCCACACGAACGAAGTCGCGGGCAAAGGCTAATATCGATATAAAAATAACAATCAATCAGTCAGAGCCGTGATGTTAAACGAGTTGTATACAAAGAACTAATAACAATACAAAGGTATATCATTCTAAACAAAGGCAACATAGAATTTGATTTCTATTTCTCACTATTGTAAAGTTACCTAGTCATTGTTTTTCTTGTTCTATATTTCGATGAAATTAGGTTTCATTTCTGTATTGTTTTAAACTAAGACAAAGTATATATTTGCGCTATATATTATTGATTTTATTATAAGCAGATATAACAAAAAAATTTACAATAAAATTTTTCGTAAACGAAATGAATAAAAAATGTATAGAAGGCAGACCCTTACGATGCGTATAGGAATTCAAATAATATCATCATATAAAATTACCAAAGATATTAAACTGCTATGTATAGTTATTAGTTTGAAATCGTAGGTAAATACGTAATTAATTTCAGTAGTCAATTGTCAACTGTTCGTAAAATGTATGTGTAAATGGAAAATATGTCCTACTTTGTATTAATATAAAGAAGAATGTGCAGAGATATTAGATTCTTTTTTTTCGAAAAACAATTAAAAAAGTGTTAAAATTGTTAGTCGCTTGTGAAAGCAGTTTTAACTGGTTTTAAAAACATTAGTCGCATGTGAAAAATATGTTGGTATTTATTGCAATAATTCAAAGCAGTATATAATACAGTTATAGTAAATAGATAGGTAGATAATAATGGAAAAACAAAACAATAGATGCCCACTTGAGCGTGGGGTATTAGATTGCGAATATTGTATGCATAGCAGAAATCCGACAGTTACTCTCTTCTGTATTGCGATTCAGAATAAGTTAGAAGGAATATTATAAATGCAAAAGCGTGTAAAACCAATCCAATAATAATAAAATAACGCATACATATCGTCAGAGGTACAACTAAATCGTAGATGGTAGAGCCACGCTGAATCTATTACTGGTTTTATTTGAAGGGGTCGGCTCGCCCGGCTTAGTACCACCCGACACACAGAAACACCGACGTGTAGTAACAGTGCTTGCATTGTTGCGTTTCGTTCGGTCAGGGAGAGCGCCGGAGGCACACCTCTCCCCACCTTCTCCGTCTCCTCTTCCCATCCTCCTCTCCCCCTATACAACATAGGCTGGCAACGCACTTGCGACTCCCCTGGTCGCTGGACACTTAACATCAGGTGACCTACCTGTTCGTTTGCCTCTTATGATATATAAAAAAAAAAATTCGAATCCTAACAACTAAGTCAGAACTCTCGGTAAAAGAAAGTATCGCGATGACACCATATAATTGTGATAAAGCTTTTTCTAGGTCAGGTTGGCTAGCTACCGCCCTCACGGTGGAACTCTGTCACCAAGTACCTGTTAGTGTCTTCGGGTAGCTGTACTTTAGAGTCAGGATTAGGGTGCATACTATCTTAGTCCATATTGTAATTTAACATTAAATTAGATGGACAAACGCTAATTTTTACTAACCTATTCTATCAAATCTATATTACCACGACCGTAACCGCGAGTAGAAACTAGTATTATAAGTCCACATCTACTGACAGTGGTCAACATATCTTAATTACTACCAAATGTTAAAAGAACTCGTGTAAGATATCTATGAGATTTAAAAAAACATATTGGAACACTAAAGTCTTATATGCAAGACCAAACCTATTACCGTTATAATTATCCGCACAATAATGTTCTCGTAATCTGCTATTAAAAACTGTTAAAATAATGACTAGATAAAAAAACAGTTCTCGTGTACCCATTCTAGGAAATGATTATCGGAAAAACTACCTATTATTATTAAATTGAAGCAATGAATTCTAAATAGCACAAGAAGTGCTATTTGATATTGCAACACCTCTAATAATTCCTTGGGGTTACGTATATAAAAACTTCTTTTAGAATCTTTGGCTTGACCCTATTTTGTTATATAGTTGCTTTAATCTTTGACGTGAAGACATCTGTTAATCTATTAAGTAGGTACAGTAATAGTCGGCAAAACTTTTTGTGTTATATGTTGCATCATAACGTCAGATTTCAATAGCTAATAAAGTGATAATAAACAACAGTTATACACTACATTTACTAATGACGCTATTGATAATGGTATATATAATATTCAATAAAAATGATTGGCTGTTAAAGTATGGAGTAGGGAGTTTCTCTATCATAAAATTTCAAGAGAAAGCTACCCATTTCTTTCAAAACGAATCTAAAATCATTCGTGTACTATTTATTTTCCAACTTTTGTGATAAACATAATAACTATCAATGATATAATTACAAAATCTTTTGTCTGTTCAATTTCAACTTGAAAAGGATTTGACTGATTCTAATAAAAAAATGTGCACTGAGAATATATATATATATTTTTTTTTCTCGATATGACTACGCTATTGACCCATCAAGGTCTTAACAGCTTCACCAGACTACGAAAATATATATTATTTCGAAATTGATAAGTTAGAAGAATTGTAAACAATATTTTATAATTTGTAATAAATAAACTGTAAAAAACAAGCTACTTATAACTAAAAATATACTGACATATCAGTTTATTATCTCATTTAATTGTAGTTAAATTACCATAGCCCGAGTAGATACGCCAATGATTTTTACATTACAACGTACGCGCTTTCCGCGAACCGCAAGCCGTTTGAAGTTGTGAGACTTTCGTTTCATTTGAAACGAAAGCAATTTTGCTTGTCTAGTACATACATGGTAGTCATTGTATTGAACAAAAAATGTTTCCGGAGGTCGTACACAGCGTGTTGCACTCGATTTCCGTTCTCATGTATATAAATGTATTTTACCACTTAACCGGCAAAATGCAGGCGATAGTTACTAGGTATTATACTTTTTAATGTCTAAATGAAACTCAGAGGATAGAATCTGTACAAAGTTCAATTGTACAAGCACTATTGGCTCATATTTTATATTATAAAACTGCAAAGTTTTCACTCTATGCGACAAATAGAGTTTTTAGGTATGTACCTACTTAAAGTGAAATAAATCACCTAATCTATCTATACTATAATAAAACTGTAACAAGTCGAAATCTGTACATTAAATATTTTTTGAAAATTTTAATCAGGGTAGACTATGTTATCGATATGGAACCCAAAAATAATATTTTTACAATTTTTGTCTGTCTGTCTGTCTGTCTGTCTGTCCCTATGATCACGCATCACTCTGAAACTACTGAACCAATCTTGACGAAACTTGACATAGTGATAACTAATACTACGAGATTACATCAAATATACTTATTGTCTCATAAAACGCAAAGGATTCTCCAGGATAAAGGATTAAAGTCTAGAATCTAAACCCGTATTACTGTGAAAGTACTGAACCAATTTTAACAAAACTTAACACAGTAATAACTCATATTACAAGGCTACATCCAGGATACTTTTTATCCCATAAAACGCAAGGGGTTCTCCAGGATAACGAAAAACAAAAATTTTTAGTTAACGTAACTAGACTATTTGCGACACCTTAGTACAAGAGCCGGCAACATTGAAAGAACATGAATTTTAGAATACCTGGTTCTTTAATATATCAATATATTTTTTTTTGTATCATAAAACGAGCAGGTGGGTCACGTGATGTTGAGTGACCACCACCCTCTATAGACACTAGCAACACCGGGGTGTCGTAAATGCGTTGCCAACCTGTATATTGGAGGAGAGTAAGGGAAGGCTAAGGTGAAAAGGAGAAGAGAGGTGAGCCTCCGGCGCTCTTACTGACCAAACGAAACACTACGATGCAAGCACTGTTATTTCACGTCGGTTTTCTGTGAGAGGTTGGTATTAGCCCGAAAGGACACTTGGTAGCCGGTTAACGTTGTATTTTTAATGCGCATTTTGATTTAATTAATTTTGATTTATGAATAGTTTAGGAACATTTTTTTTCAGTAACTTTTAAACACAATTAAAAGCATGAATTTGTCACAGTCAGACACATTTTTCTATAAACAATCATATATATACCCGCTGATATATTTAATAAATAAAAATGATAAATTTTAAACCAATTATTTTTTTTAGCAAAGAACAAATTTCATTTTATTAAATTCACCATATACAATGAAACAACGATAAACGTAAATGTATGATTTGGGATTGACGCCATCGTAAATATATGCGTCGATTATCAGGCTACACTAAACCGAAATACCTTGGGCCGGCGAGGTGAAATATCTCGGCGTCACTTTAGATAAACACTTAAATTTCGATTCACACACATATAGAGTGCGAAACAAAGCCGTTATGGTCTTGGGTCGTCTCTGTCGTTTGCTTTGTCATAAGAGTAAAATGTCCTCCAGACATAAACTCACATTATATAAAACTTGCATCCGTCCGATTACGACGTACGGTTGTTCGGTCTTTGCACATGCGCAAAATCGTATTCAAAAGTTGCAGGTTCTCCAGAACCGAGCCCTACGTAAAATCACCGGTGCCCCATGATACGTCCGGAATAAGGATCTCCACGGGGACCTCATATATAAAAAATCACTCACACGTAGTTATTTCGAATAAGCCGCAAATCATCCCAGTCCTTTAGTGGTTTCCGCCGCGAACTATGAACCCGTACCCAACGCTGCGCAGTATAGAAGACGACTGGGACACATTTTACCGACCCTCCTGATTCAATCACGTCAGCGAAAGAACAGTACCAGCCTATCTCTTCAAACAAAGCGTGTTCACGCCCACGCCCGCATAACGACAGATTACGCCGCCGTGGTCTGGGGATAAATTTCGCTCCCGAACACCAGATTAGGCCCCGCTCGGCAACGGCTCAAACCTAAGTCCGTTCCCTCGGCGGGGAGCCCTTGAGTACTCTGCTCATGCGATACAGTGCCACAAAACTTTACATCAATGCTACAACATCACACACATCACCTATACACACGTGCACCCCCACACGCTTACACGCTGTTTTTCTTTTTCAGAGAAATAGACGACAAAGAGTTCCACCCTTATTTTTCTCCATTCTATCCTATCTTATATAGTTAAGAGAAATTTTTCCGATACAAAATACATACAGGAGTTGTTGAGGCACACATGCCCGGTACACATGCATGTTTCAATAACTTATATACGTATATCTAGATAAATTAGCTTAAGTTAGCTCAGATAGGACGCAATTTTTGCACAAAACAGGCAACAGCCCAAGCCGAGGTGTGCCGTGCACACTTGAGTTGGTCGCTCAAACATCTCAAGTCGGTTGAGTGCTTTCAGCGCTCGCCTCAATAGTTCGATGAAGCTGTAAAGACCATTCCAGGTCAACAGCGTATACATTTCGAAAAAAAAAAAATGCGTCGATAACATACGCTGCCACAATTATCGCTATCTTTATCGTGCAGCCAGTAGTACTGCACTAAACTATACCTATAGCTATATTCTATACACATATTATTTTTATAGCAATAAATCGGTGTAAATATTGAGTTAATAACTGAATTTGTGTGAAAGATGAAATTTGTACTTATTTATATCTAAATATAATAATAATAAAATTACTGCTGTTCTAGCATGGGTTAAGATTACTTTTATTTTTATTTCCAAAAAATAGCATCAAGCACATTAATGTCAATACCATAAATGTCTTTCAATAATAATTCCATTTTAATAACGTTTCAAAGTTAGTTAAAAAAAATACATCCTACATTTTAAAAATCAATATTTTTGTCTGTAAAGGTACGATATACACAAATAAACGCAACTCTTACCGGCAGCCAAGTAGCCCGTTGTTCGGATAAATATAATATATAAAACTGGCTTGATTGGTTCTTTCCGGTTTTCTACATAGGCAGAGGCCTATGTAGGTATTTTCGCCAATATCAAGTGTGACAAATACACGATATAAACTTAATGCCAAATATTTAGTGTAACAATTTAGAATAATCTATAATAGAAACATATCAACATGGATAAATTACCAAAAGGTGATAGGTACTATGTTGTGAGTGGTACAGAGATTATTTATAAAAATATATTGGAAATATATTTAAAATACGTTTTCGAAACAGTTTATAACTCTTAGACAATAGTTTCAAGCAAGTGACAGTTGACGGCGTTTCGGCGCGATGTTTGACGCTTCGATACGGTGTTCATATATTTTTCTTTAATACAATGGAGTATAAAAAGGTTTTAATACAAGTTGAAAATAGTTATGATAAAGTAAGTGGTAGAGATGTTTATTTAGTTTTATGTAGGTTAGTTTTCATCTTAATTGATCCTGGTAGATGTTTTTTTTCTTCGAATTGACTACGCTATTGACCGAGCAAGGTCTTAACAGCTTCACCGGACTACAAACAATGGAGTGTTTGATGGTGCTACGAACGGGTACTAGGCTTATTTAAAAAAAAATTACATGTAATCTGGGTATATGTTTCAGTGAATCCGTGGATAGTTTGGATTCACAATTGGAAACGGTAGTTGTAGCTGCAATCGGGTATCAGTTTTATTCAATTTTTCGCGTTTAAAAATACAATGGAAACCAGTGATAACCAATTTGGTGCAGACGAAGTTGCACGGGTCAGCTAGTCTCGAATAAGATTATAGTCTTCTTTAGAATTGAGTGACTTTTATTCTCGACATTCCAAAATGACTGCACTGTGTCTGGCAATTAATCTCTTAAACATATTTGGCCCAAGACCAGATATTGACACTGCTAAGTTTGTCTAATTCGTTTACTTGCATGGCTTACATTTGGTATTTTGCTGTCAAAGATAGCAGCTGAGGTAGGCACCCTATTTTCATTACAAAAACGGGCAGTCAAGCAATTTACGATATAGGACCTCGCGAATAATTAAAAGCTAAGTTTCAGGAATTCGGTACCTTCAGTCTACCTCCCAAGTACCTTATTGGTAATTTAATGTATGGCCACAAAAACTTAGAAAAACTGGATTTAGTAAACGACTCAGATGATTTAACTAATTACAAGAGACAGTGACAAATTGGTAATCACAGGTTTCGGAGTCAATAAGGCCAATAACAGAGGTAACAGAGTAAGGCTTTACAGCAAAGTGCCAAAGCAAATTACTGATTTACTGGATAGTAAGTACAAACACTGTATCGAGCTGGTATTGATTCTTTTTTTTCTCGAACTGACTACGTTATTGGCCTTACTAGGTCTTCACAGCTTCACCGGACTACAGAGGTTTTGATTCGAAAAAGCGGTTGGATTAATACGAGTATATGAGGAATGGTGATATCTAGATTTAACATCCCTCTCTGTGCATCCGTTAAAAACGATTGTAACTTTAAAGTTTATTTCTATGTTAAAAACATAAAGCTGATCGAGTTTCTTGTCAGTTCTTCTCGATGACTGGGTTGTTTTCCGAAACAGTAGTAGAGTTTTAAGATCATAAGCGTTTTTTTATAATTTTCCGATATTACCGCTCCCTGATAGCACCCTCGCTATTCGTCATGGAATGTTAGAAAATCTACATTTAATATGCTCTTACATGACGAAATACACAAACAGTAATCTATTGTTAACTTTACATAACCGACTGTATTATATATACTAACTGTGCCAGTGACTTTACCCGCATGATATCTTATGTAAAAAAACAAGGATTAATATAGACATCTAAAGGTATTAAGTCCATTTACTTATCTACTTTTCTCTTGTACTTAAGTCGCGTCGTCATTAAAAGTACAATAATTCTTGATAGACTGAACCGATTTTAATGAAACAAAGAAGTTATGATTTTCTTGAAGAGACTTATTCCTAGACAACTGCAATATTTATTTTTTTACAAGAATCTGAAATGTACAGACACTTTCGATTTACAAACTTATTATATGTATTGAAGATATAAAATGTAAAGATGCTTATCTATTCATAACCCAATATAAGTATACCGACTGAATGACTTTGTAACGCTTTCTATATTTTCATATAAGGAATGGCTTTTATGTTAATGCAAATAATTATGAAGTAACAACACCTGTGCAAGTCACCGATCATAAGTGTCTGGTAACGGAGCGTAGCCGTCACGAATTACACAAACATTTGACTAAGTAGATATTAATACCGTGGTACTATGAGGTCAGAATACTAATTGATAGTACTAATAGATGCGGCGTTTGATAATAGAGTTACTTATTTACGTCGTACGGTATTTCGAAGTTAAAACTTCTTTAGGCGCGTTAAGCAGTATTTTTGGCAGGAGATAAATTTATAATTTTACGTCATAACATGCTAGTAAGCTGCACCGACTGTACTAGCGCGGTTTGTGTCAGCAACGCGTTATATAGCGTCCTGTGTAGTACTAATATTGATATTTTGTATCGAGATTGTGCAGATAGTCAGTTTTTCTTTTATATAGGTATAATAGAAGAGAGATAAAGACATTCCTCTAAACAGACCTTAACTTTACAATGAATATAGAATGAATAAAGATCTTTTTTATAAAATATTTTTTAAAATGAAAGTTTACTCGAAATTACCTGCTCGAATATATCGCCTAATGTACAGGTATAAAAATATGAATGGTATAGATTAATTTTATATAATTCTCTAGAAGAGTTCAAAATAGAATCAGATACGAAAGATAAGTACCAGCCTGTCTCTCTAAACAGAGCGTGCTCATCATGCCCACGCCCGCCTAACCACAGATCACGCCGTCGTGGTCGAGAGGAAACCTTAACTCATGTACACCAGATTAGGCCTCCCTCGCCAGCGGCTCAAGCCTAGGTTCGATCCCTCGGTAGGGAGCACTTGAGTGCGTTGCTTGCGCGATACAGTGACACAAAAATTTACATCACTGCTACAACACTACACTATCACCCCCATACACATGCACATTTACACTCTTACACATAAAAGTCGAAGGGTTTTATTTTTTTCCCTTATCGAACTGAAAAAACTTCTGAAATTTTCCGATAAAAAATATATGTAAGAGGTATGTATGCTTGGTACACATATACATACATATACATATACACATATATGGTATACATATATGTTTCAACAACTCATACATATATGAATAGTTAGTTAGCTAGGTTAACTAAGATAGGTCGCGAATGTCATGTAACAGGCAACAGCCAAGCCGAGGTGTGCCGTACACCCTTGAGCTAGTTGACAAAAATTAAATCGGCTGAGTGCCTTAAGCGCTCGCCTTAGTAGTCCGGTGAAGCCGTTAAGACCTTGCTAAATCAATAGCGTAGTCAGTTCGTGTAAAAAAAAAAAGAATCAGATAATAAGAAGTTGTAGAAATCAATGTAAAACAAATATTACATTAATATAAATTAATGTTTTTAAATTCAAGTCTAGAGTGATAATAGCACTCGGTGTACCTCGGCAAATTGATTTATGCTCGTCACAGTGAAAGCGTATACTTATCTATTTTTCTAATTATATACCATCTCACGTTATGAGTTACGTATTCTGCTAATTATGACTTCTTTAAATAATTATCTAATTCACTATATATGTGTTGTAATAATATTATTTATTAATGTATCCTTCTGCGGAACGGTTTTAAAACCGAATAGTCATTAAGTAGGCGTCGCGACGGTTATAATTACGACAAAATCAAAAAGGAGTTTATGAATGTCAAAACTACCACCGGTACGGACAATCAAAGGGGGTGTAAGGGGTGTCGAGTAACATCTTAAGACTTGAGACACCCAAGCCAACCTCACCTGCATGTGGTGCACCCTGCTGAATAACGAACGAGGCAATGGCGAAAGCGGGGTGGTAGGGTTTTTCAGCCCGACTGGGTCGCAACCACCATGCATATAGCGAAAAAGCCCGTCATAGTGACTCGCTTCTGCGCGTCGCGTTTCGGTATCAGCCTGTGCATATCCATTACCGGGTGACTTTCGTCATTATGGCCGACATGACAGCGGCGACCGGCGATGGATAATCTGTCTCTCGGTGGTTGCATGTTTTTGGATTATACTATGCTTAACATCAGGCATAGTGCAGTCACTATGTCGTGCTTCAATAAAAAAAAAATCCAGTAATGAGAAAAACCAGCGAAATGGGGAGTATGCATAAAATAGATGAGACAGAATAAATCTTAGTGTTATCCAGTACGGTCATGTTTCTATTGAATCTAGCCACACCTCAACATATAACAAGAATGTAAGCCTAACGTCTCTATATTTTCTAGATTTTATAAAAAAAGTGTTCCAAGTGTCTTGGAATAAGTAATAAAATACACTTCAATAATTTTATAAATGTCTGTCGGTCTATCTGTTTATTTGAACACACATCACTGCTAAAGTACTGGGATCACGATAAAAACTTGCCACCCATAAAATATATTCTCGAGTAACATTTTCTTTCATTAAAATTGGTTCGCTCTATCAAAAAAATATTGTAATATTAATGGCGACGTGACTTAAATACGAGAGAAGATTATATGTATAAGTAAATGGTTTTATTCATCACTTTCAAGTTCCACGGAAACTTTTTTTTTCTCGGACTGACTACGCTATTGGCCTTAATTTTTGGCCTTTACAGCTTCACCGGACTACTTTTCCACGGAAGCGAAGTCGTGGGGACAGCTAGTCGGTAATATGACTTACAGTTCGACGAGGTAGAAAATTATTTTTATGATGTTCATTTAATGATATTACAAATATAAATATCATTGTGTCCAGCTGCTGTTATAAGGTTGTTGCTTAAATCAATGTTTTACCTTAATAGGACCGCAGTCTTTGAAGCAATGGTTACTCAGTTGTTACCATTGCAGTCTGCATTGATTGACGTTGGTTCGTCTGGAATGAATTGAAGCTGTCGGTGAAGGAAAACATCGCAATGAAACTATACCATGATGGTCGGACATTTCTTAAGATCGCTTGTTTAGCTAGGTTGTGGCGTGATCCAAGATAATTTATAAATAAGATAAAATATAACATACTTCTCAATATAATTATATGCCTATATATATATATATGTATTTTAATATTCGTAGTTCTAGATATTAACGCATTCAAATAAACAAACGTTTTATTGATTCACAATATTCATAGTGATATAAAATAAAGTATTAATCAATGTTGTCGATCTATGATGTTATTAGTAAAAGACGATAATCATCTGGATACAAATGCAATGGATAAAATTTTTATACAAATGTGTACAATCCGTTATGAGAGTTACAAAGTGCACTTCAAGGAGAGCTGTTCTGTTTTTTTTAACATTTTTTTATGTGGAGGAAGTAGGAGCAAGCAATAATACCTTATGTTAAGTGATTAATAGTCCAGTAAATCTGTAAAGATCCGAAAGACTTACAGTAAATGGCCAAATAGAAAAAAAAAGATTATTGCAATCGATTGTATACAGTACGTAATGGGTTGACGACACCTTTCGAAGTACAAGCAATTTTTACCTCTGCAGACAAAGTCAAAGACATCGTGAGGAGACATGAATCTCAGAAATGTTCTTGTAGGATCGCATTACGTGAAAAAATATGGAACTGTGGATTTCTCGGAGGTTAAAATCGCTAATACGTCGTAGGCTGGCATATCATATCTTCGTGAAGAGGCCTATGGGACTACATTGGTGTTCTTGCTAATGCGATGATAATAATAAATATTAATCGTATTATATACCTACCAGAATATAATTATTTCCTAAACGCATTCCTGTAGGCAGATCATCGGATTTGAAAGTTCCTCTTACTCAGCTCAGTCAAGGGTAACAGCTTGTGACATCGATATCCTTATATGTACATTATGAGTCGTCTGGCAGTTTGTCTATATACTAATTTGCAATTATTATGTTGTCATAACTTATTCGACAACGGAAACAACTTTCTCACCTGTTTTTGTCCCAAAGCAGTGTCGCACACACAATGTTCCTCTTTGGTTTATAAAATATGATAATAATTTTGTTTAGTACTATTAAATATATTTTTTTCCCTTCCGGACAATCGTACTTTTTATTTTTTCCATAATATAAAGACATTCATCATAGACAATTGATTGGACACGCAAAAAATTATGATTATGTTGACAAAAAATTTGTTTGAATAATCCGAATCAGAGTTATTTGGACAACTAACCCTCTAAACGTTAAGTAAATAGTAAAAAAATCGATAAAAAGACAGTTACAAAAATAGGTTTTTTAAACACTATTAAATACGCATTTTCTATATCTGATGCATGTAATACAAGTTTCAAATCTGAAAATATAAAAAAAAACTTTTCCAATAACATAATCGCAACTTTTCACAATTTATAGCAATTTTCAAAGATTTTTTTGCGATTTACTTATATTTAAAACTGCTTACGGTCCCAATAATCTTCTACTTTTTTAAATAATATTACACAAAAGTTTAAACCAGTTTTCAGAGATAGCAACTTATCAGTAATTGCCCTCAATAGAGCAATCATATTCAAAAATATACGTATATTTAATTTAAATCGACACTAAATGTTAACTGAAATTAATCCTTCTCAGAACATTATTTAAAATAACCAAACCCAAGGACTAAAGCTAGTGGCTGATAATATCCTTTAACAGTATGAGAATATGTCGACCTTATGCGTAAAGAGCACAAACACTCGGCCACTCACTATTACTTGAATTACGCCATGCTCTTATTAAAATAAGCAAATATATTTATTGGCTTTGTGTAAATAACATTTCACTGAACTCTCAATTTTGCAACTGTGTAACATTATTTGTTAGATCATAAATGATTGAATACTAGCTTCTATCTACAATTTCGTCCTTGTAGAACAGTTACTTTGGATTAAAGCTAACACGTAGCGGGAGCTCTGAAAAAGAAAAATATCCCGATTTTCAAACATTGTTCATTGGTGCTCCGCTCCTATTAACGTAATTATATATATCTTAAAGCATTCCTCGATAAATGAGCTATCTAACAATGAAATAATTTTTCAAATCGAACCATTAGTTCCTAAGATTAACGCGTTCAACAAAACAAACTTTTCAAGTTTATAATAGTAGCATAGATGCTTAAATAAAGTCAGTTAGGGGAGATAAGTATTTGTGGAAAC
The DNA here is from genome assembly GCA_014332785.1 of Antheraea mylitta. NCBI lineage: Eukaryota > Metazoa > Arthropoda > Insecta > Lepidoptera > Saturniidae > Antheraea > Antheraea mylitta. Next base: position 332,340 of record JACEII010000009.1, on the reverse strand, counting down.
CAAAACTACCATCAGTTCTCAAAGCATGCCTTTATAAAAAAAGAGGCAACAAAATCAATTAATAAAGTCATAAATAATGTATGTCATTTTTATTATTAGGACCTTGAATGTGTTTTTTAAATATCTCATTATTACCTTATTTTCTTTTATATCTGACTAATTTTAAATTAATCATCCGATCAAAAAGACTTGAAATTTGAAATATAACACAGAATTTAACGCTAATGTAAAAATAGAAGTAGGAAAACAAATAATATTTATGTAAATATATTGTGAAATTTTACACACACTTAAAAGCAAAATTTGAGTTAAAAATAATACTTAATATACCACTATTAAAACGAGCTACAGAGTGGAAAAAATCTCTTAACGTCCATAACAATTTAAAGTCGCATACACATAGTTAAACTCTTACAAATTCTCCTGAAGAATCGTGATTAAGAATGGTCGTGTATAATATGTTTACTTTAAGTTTATTGTAAAAACTTAATATGTTATAAAACATATTGATATTTTCTATTATTAAAAAATAATACAATGTACATAAAAATGCAATTAACGAAATTCTCATAGTAAAATATTTTATTCGATTACTTTTATTGCAAAATGTAATATAAAACAAAATACGTACTAAATGTAACTAATATCTAAATAATAAGTAATTATTGTATCATTTAGTATATTGTATAAAGCTTTTATAAAGATATAAGGTATTAGTAATAAAAAATAACTAATTTTCTAAACAAAATTGACATTATATAACAAAGTTATAAATTTTAATACATATAATAACTAAATTATTCAAAATAATAACTATAAGTAATTAATTCATAAAAATAATAACTATGTTTGAAATAATTTCATTATCTCGCAACCGCTGCATCTTATTAAGACATATTTGTACGCAAATTGGCATATAATTCATGATTTAAGTTTTATACTCCATAAAGAGAAACCTTTCACGTAATGAATGCGGTTGATAAAAAACAGTAAAATAAAAATATACAAACAGTTGACAATTGGCAACTACTAGGATTTGACTTGTAAATTTCATCTACGACTGCATACAATAATTTAAAGTTATACATAATTATAATAACAATATAATTCCGAAATGGAGATGTAATCGAGAAATATAAAAACGCAAGCCCAGAGATTGATTGAACTGTCTCGAAGTCAAATTTACTAGGAGTACATGCGTTATTTGGTTATAGATTTCTCTACCTAGCCCAGTAAACGAAGTGTAGTGTTGGCTACCAAAACGAATGTAAAGTGCAACGCCATTAGCGATTATAAACGCGTTAAAACATCGTTATTATAATCGTCGTCTGATTTAAACCGACATTGAAATAAGATGCAAAAATAAGTACGTGAAAGCAGACAGGTACATAAATTGACGGGTGCATGCTCTCACTTGATTATAGCAGGGAAATTATACGTCGGTGTAACGCAAGTGCGGATCCAGTCGCCGTGTCAAATATTCGTGACCCCCATGAATAATTATACATCTCAACGTGAATATACATTTAAGAGCTTTAGTATTTTACGGCAACCATACTGTACTATTGACCGCTACTATAGTATTGACCATTTGCAATTTTATTAAACGGCTAAATTTGCAATGTCATAGCCGCCATTTTGAATTATTTCAATGGGGAAATTAGAACGGAGTAGTCTTGATGTATTCTTATAATACAAAATGGATCGACCGTCATGAAAGTGACTTCATTATCGTTGTCATCACGGATTCTCCTAATTGTCCCATTGGTATTCTGATAACATACCCACTTGTATAATAAGAATGTGAAGCTAACGGTCTCTACTTATAAGATTTTTATTAAAAAAAAATGTTTTAAGTGACTAGAAATAAGTAATAAAAAAACATCTCAAACGTTTTTAAAAATGTCTGTCTGTTTGTTTGTTTAAACACGCATCACTGCTATAGTTATATACACTTTTATAAAGTCTATTTGAAAATGTTAATATGTGAGAATAAAACACTATATTAAAGTGAACTTATCATAATATACTAATATTATAAAGAGGTAAAGTTTGTGAGTTTGTGACGTTGTGATGTTGTGACGTTGTAGGGGGTAATCTCAGGAACTACTGGTCCGATTTGAATAATTCTTTCAGTGCTATATAGCTCATTCATCGAGAATGGATATAGGCTATATATCATCACGCTAAGATCAATAGGAGCGGAGTACAGATGAAAAATGTTTCAAAATCGAGATGTTTTTTCCTTTTGAGAACTGCTGCGTGTTAGTGTTAGGGTTAGTATATCTATTCCACGCGAACGAAGTCGCGGGCAGAGGCTAGTATTAAATAAATAGAGAAATAAACGTACAAATGTTCAAGATGACGTTTATCTATAGTACAAAAAGAGTGAATGCATTATTACAGAAGAAGACGTCATAGGAGTTTTTGGCGGGATCTTGGAATGCCATGTAGTGGTCTTTATATTTTATCCATAATCTTGTGTTATTTGGCTCTGTATTGTGTAACGTTGGTGGTGCTTTACGTAATATAGTTTAGTTATTGTGCACAAGTGAAGTGGATCGGAAATAATACCACGGAGCATGGATTCTGACTTGCCACAAAAACTCCCAAGAGAGTTCTAACAAGATGGCCACCGTCTTGTTAGTTCATTGAAGTTATATCAATAAACTTGTAACTTGTTACTCACTTGACAATGGCAGTAATGGTCTACTAAATAGAAGACTGGTTGCAAAAATAAAATAGAAGAAGAAGAAGAAGACGTCATAGAGCATACAAGTCTATAGTAAGGAATATTCAAGTGGCATTTAAACGTACAATCGACATTTTATTTTAACAAAAAATAAAACGTATGATGAGCTGCAAAATATTAAAATTACATGTACACAACAGGCCCCTATACTACGCATCGCTAGTCTGACGCAATCCGCGAAAGGCAATACGACTGGTCATGCTCAGTAGCATGTCATGACGCGAAAATATTAATTTATCTACTGCCAAATATACCGGTCAACGTCCCTAAAGATGTTTTCTGAAAACATCTCTAAATCCATATCTGATATAAGCGTTTCATTTTGCTTTCGCCGTCTGATACGATGCTTAGTTGCATTCACACGGTCGAAGAACCTAATGGCCGGTACTTACTCCGAGGGCTATGAAAACCATCCAAACGAAACTAGTCGCCAACTTTCTCAATAAATTATACCAAGTGATATATGTTTAGTCTTTTAACAACTGTATAAGAGTGGAAAGCGAGTTTTCTTTGGAAATTTCAGTTTTCCGTATTCATCCTAAGCTCATATTTGTTTTGCTTTTACATAAACAAAAATTGACACAAACTCTGCTAGAAATAAAGACCAAATGTATAAAATAATCGAAAATGTTTTATACATGAATGGAAATTAATTAGGTGGTAGAGCCACGCTGAAGCTATAAATGATTTCAGCATGAATGGGTCGGCTCGCCAGGGGTAGTACCCTCTTACAGAAACATCGACGTGAAATAACAGTGCTTGCATTGTTGCGTTTCGTTTGTTGGTTAATATCAGGTGACCCACCTGTTGTTTGCCTCCTATGATATAAAAAAATGGAAATGAAAAATAAATGTAATCAAAAGTAAATAGATAACAGAAAAAAAACAGTTTTATGTAATTGTAATTTACAGTTTTTTAATAATATTTTATTCATTATATAGCGGGACATGTAGTGGGTTCTACACGAAAGTCAGTTTCTTCTGACGCTTTAGCATATGCTGAGGTGGACACCCTTTCATAATGCTGTGATTTGCAGATTCTTATCCACTCTTACATACTTTGTATCGTGCAATACATTATCAATAAACATTTTCTTTCTTTATTTTTAATCGGTCGGGGCATATCCAGTCACCCGTCACAGTGAATCTCTGTTCATCACAATTCTAGATTAACCTAGTAATAATATTGCACAATAGAACATGCGTATCTACTGTACCCTTAGTTTAAAGTTCGATTCACACAATCTTAAGGTATAATGAAAAACGAGTTTGAATACAACGTATTTATAAATCGAGAGAAAACTTGTGAACCGACTACGACATTCCGTGAAAGCTGACTTTCTTGTACTTATACAATTTTTTTGCGCAACCAGCCGTCTCTAAGTACTTCATTAATTTCAACTGTGATGAATTATTTTCAACTCGTTGTTAATTAATTAATAAATAAGTACCTGGGCGACCGAGCCTAGCTCAGTTCTTCAAAAAACAGTTTAACATTAAAATAAACTGTTAGGTTTTCTTGATAAAATTAGCAATTTTCCCCCCAAAAAAAAAAATTTAAAAATATATCTCTTCTGCTGTCACTCAGATTCGAACAGGGGTTACATGAATTTTCGAAACAACCAATTTCCATCTGAGCTATTTTTGTTTTGACAGCGGCGGCGAAGTTTACCTTCATATTCTAGCCATATTTTTTCATTGCCTGAGATCTCAGTTAAAAAAGTTATCTATGAAGTAAAATCTAGCTAGATCGATTTATCGTCCCCGAAATTACCTATATACTAAGTTTCACGGAAATAGATGACGTCGTTTCCGAGATCCTGAATATATACAAATATAAAAATATACAAGAATTGCTCGTTTAAAGGTGTAGAGATAATGAATAGTTGACAATTGGAATAATTCGACCTTAGAACAAAGAAGTCTCAGATTCAAGTGCACTAACCTAATCTATCTAATACCTTTAAACGAGCAATTCTTATATATTTTTATACATTCAGGATCTCGGAAACGGCGTCATCTATTTCTGTGAAACTTATTATGTGGGTGGTTTCGGGGACGATAAATCGATCTAGCTAGATTTCACTCATAGAAATTTTAAGCAATGAAAAAATATAGCTAAAATATGAAGGTAAATTTCACCGGTGCTGTCATAACAAAAATAGCTCAGATGGAAATCGACAGCAAAAGATCTTTTTTTATTTTATTTTGTAGTGAGTAAAGAACATGCTAATTTTATGAGGCAAACCTAACAGATTATTTTGATTTAAAATTGTTTTTAAAAAAAAAAAACGAGCTAGACTCAGTCGCCCTTATAGGCTTTTATAGCATGAGCATAGTTATTAACTTTGTAGTTAGGTTTTTTCAAAGTCCACCTAGCTAGCTAAAGTTGAAAATCTGTTGACAAGTATATGTCGGTCTACTTCTTACAGTCTATTTACTAAATAAGATGATAGGTTGTCTAACATCACGCTACGACAGTTAGGAGCTGAGTAATTATTATATAACACGTGGGCTATAAATTACATTGAACGAAGGCATATTAAAAGTATGGACGGAGAATGTAGTATATAGTATAACTAGTGTTGTCATGCACGTATCCGTTACAATGCTTTCTGCATAATCAACCTTTAACGAATTTCTTCCAGATTTGTGTTGTAATTAAATCTAACGTATGTCATCCAAAAATATCGAAAAGCAAATTGTGCATTAACGATGTATTAAACAAAGAATTTAGATTAAAGTTTACACAAAAGCGCCACAAGCAGCAGTAATTTTATATAGGACCAGCTGTGCTCATGACTCCGTCTGCGTGGAACTTTTTTTTTCGAACTGACTACGCTATTGACCTAGCAAGGTCTTAACAGCTTCACCGGACTAAAACTGCGTGGAACCTAAAAAACAATGAGTAATAAAAACATCCGAATTTATTAAGTTCATTTACTTATCTACTTTTCACTCGTACTTAAGCCACGTCATTCAAATTACAATAATTTTTGATAGAGTGAACTGATTTTAATGAATCTAAGACTACACGATACTCGAGGATGTGCTTTATGATTTTTGTAAGGAGAATTTCCAATTGCTAACATTACGCTACAATTAGTACATTGCACTCGTGTGAAGCCGGGGCGGATTGCTAGTCACACTATAAGTATTATTACATAAATACATACAATAATACAACATAACGCGATGCTCGGTGCACACGTCAACTTTCTCTAAATATTAACTCTGCCAATAAACGACTTTCACTTTTATACAGTAGTATGTTTATCTTTAGACTTATCTTTTGATCTGCGTATATAAATGGTAATTATTATATCAAATAAATTTAAATTATGCCCAATGCTACAAGAAACCAAGCACGGCAGTGGAGTATTTTAAAATAATTCGCCTAGGTACATAAGATATCGCTGACATTTATTTTCGCCTATTAAACAATTAAACACCTGTTTATATATGTATCGTAAACCTAACATTTATAATAAACCGTGTCTAATGTTAAACACACAACTGGTTAACAGTCTAAGCCGCTAATCATGATCATTGTCACTTTTATAGAAGTACCTGGGCGACCGAGTCTAGCTCGGTTCTTTAAAAAACATTATTAAATTAAAATGAACTATTAGATTTGCATCACAAAATTAGCATTTTCATAGAAAAAAAATATTTAAAAAGATATCTCTTTTGCTCTCACTCGAATTAGAACTGAGGTTAAACAGGTTTTCGAAGCGGCCGATTTCCATCTGAGCTTTTTTTTTTTTTGAAGCACGACAAAGTGACTGCACTATGCCTGATGGTAAGCATAGTACAATCCAAAAACAGTGGCGACCACCGAGAGACAGTTTATCCATCGCCAGTCGCCGCTGTCATGCCGGCCATAATGACGAAAGTCACCCGGTACTGGATATGCACAGGCTGATCCCGAAACGCGACGCGCAGAAGCGAGTCACTATGACGGGCTTTTTCGCCATATACATGGTGGTTGCGACCCAGTCGGGCTGTAGAACCGTACCACCCCGCTATCGCCATTGCCTCGTTCGTTATTCAGCAGGGTGCACCACGTGCAGGTGTGGTTGGTTTGGGTGTCTCAAGTCTTAAGATGTTACTCGACACCCCTTACACCCCTAAAAGCTATTTTTATTTTGACAGCGGCGGCGAAATTTACCTTCATATTCTAGCTATATTTCTCATTGCCTGAAAACTCAGTTAAAAAAAGTATTCCATGAATGAAATGTATAGATCGATTTATCGTCCCCGATACCACCTATATACTAAGTTACACGAGAATCGCATCCGGCGTTCCCGAGATCCTGAATATATAACGATATAAAAATATACAAGAATTGCTCGTTTAAAGGTAATAGATAGATAGATGTATATTATATTATATTATATAGATTTATATTCTCCCGATTGTACTATAACACCGCCCTTTGATGACAATAATCTATGGTTTACCTTTTTTTAATAATTTTGGGATTTTAATATAACCAGGACGAAGTCGCTAATATTTGCTAACTTTGAATCTATTTACTTAGTAACAGATCCTCTGTATACTAATTGTACTTATATGAATCCACATGTTACCTAAAATTATACGTATAAAAGCATGGCGAGCGCATGAATGTCACAAAAATAAAATGTTTTTCTGGTGGTAGAGCCATGCGCTGAAGCTATAACTAGTATTAGCATGAATGGGTCGTCCGTGGTAGTACCGCCTTCTCATAGAAAACCAACTTGAAGTAACAGTGCTTGCAGTGTTGCCGTTCGTTCGGATAATGAGAGAACCGGAGGAACCCACTTCCCTCTCCTCCCCCACTTGCACCTCCCCTCCCCCTCCCCCACCCCCTACCCCCAAACACAGGATGGCAACGCACTTGCGACCCCTCTGTTGTTGTGTCTATGGACGGCGGTGATCACTGACCATCGGGTGACCCGCCTGTTCCTTTGCCACCTATAATATAAAAAAAATCCTTCTCACTTCCAATTCCTCCTCCTTTTCCTTTTTCTTCAACAACAACTCTCGCGCGAGCACGTACCGTTTACAAAAATCCAATACAGTTTAAATTGTGAACCTACGGTGCTTTCCAAGTCTCATATACATACATACTCTATATCAATCTGGGAAGTGTAATTATCTAACATCGCCAATCTTAAAAAGCAACGCCTTTTCAAGCCAAATATAACAATTAAAAGAGAGTATTACGTCACTAATGCATGTTACATAAACGTCATGTGAAGCCACTGTGAAATAAAAAAAAAAACAAAAAAGTACAATAAAGTACAATAAACAATTATTTTTCAGTTATACGACAGATTAAGTAATCGACGTTTATGTTAGATAAAGACACAAGCCAGTAGGAAACAGCTTGCATAGTCGATTCCAATGATAATTTTAATGACAATATAAATTTGCCCAAAAATCAATTTACTGCATTTTTTCAGACAATTATAATAATTTCCTAAATTCTATCGTTCTTATTACGAAATTGAACACACGTTTGATATGAGTTATGATAAACAATGTCTAAGATTGTAATCTTTATTGAACATATGTTTAAAATACATTATTATTTTTATAATAATATATACCCCATCGACCTCTAGCTAAACATCTGGTTTCAGTTTTTTATGCAAGCAAATGTGAATAACATTTATTTAGCATAGCATTATTATTAGCGGTAATAACTTTCAAGTAATAAATCAATCCCAAAAACCTACTATATATATATATATATATATATATATTTTTTTTATCGAAGCACGACATAGTGACTGTACTATGCCTGATGTTAAGCATAGTACAATCCAAAAACATCGGCAACCACCGAGAGACAGATTATCCATCACCGGTAGCCGCTGTCATGCCGGCCATAATGACGAAAGTCACCCGGTACTGGATATGCACAGAAGCGAGTCGCTATGACGGGCTTTTTCGCCATATGCATGTTGGTTGCGACCCAGTCGGACTGTAAAACCCTACCACCCCGCAAAATATACGTATTTTTAAGTAAATACTTGTTTAGCCCGCTTGTGACTTGAACCCGATGAAACGACAGAGTCACATTGAAACCTGTGATAACTGACAATGACATCTATGCAATTTAACGTATGACATATGAAGGAATTACACAGCATTTCTCATACTCGCGGTCTTTTTCTTGTATAATACACTGCCTAATGCTTGCTTTGTCCGATTGAGTCGGACATAATAGGTATATCCTACGCTATAAATATGGAAATCTGACATGATTTTCAAATGATTATGGATCGAACATAATGTTATACTGCAAATGCTTGATCAATTAGGTCAATACAATTCTCAACCGACTACCAGAGAATTTTGACTCCTTAAGAAAAAAAACCTTGCAGAAAAATTACAAACACACGCTTAAATTTTATATATAAAGAACTTATCATTTGTAATTAAACAATATTTGATATTTACAATACGTAATTTTGTCTCAGTTGTAGATGTCAAGTGAACCCGCTGTTATTATGGTATTGTGTTGAAATTGTGACCGCAAACCGTCCGCGGTCGATCGCCGGTAACGATTAGCGTTGCGCACTATTTGCCCAACCGCGGAAGCGAACCGGCGACCTTGTTACCCCGCAATATTATACACGACATTATTTATCATTTTATTGGAAATTGTTTGGATTATTTTATTTGCCAATCGGGAGTTACGTTTGTTTTGTAATTTGAGTTGTTACGTGTGTTGTGACAACAAGAGAATTTAAGACAAGAGTTGGCCCACGTGTAATCTAACAACATTCTTCTTGTGGTTTTGTTTGCATTAAAGTAGGTTTCCTCGGAAATAATACATTTTTCTGAATGAACTATGCTACGTTTACTATGTTTACTACGTGTGCCCAGAATCTCATGATGATCAGATTAGTACCTCAGGCGTGAAATCGCAACATATAACTTACATTCACATTTATAATATTAGTAAGTTAGTATAGCCCATACGTAGATAATGACAACGTATCAAATAGGTCACTCAAACACTCAAAAGAACCTCAACAGAACGCGACACTGTGTCTAAGTGTAAGCACATCAAAAATCCAAGAATACTAACGACCAACAATAATTTGCAATGCATCGCCGGTTATGTCGTGCTGCATTTGATATACACTAATTGATATCGCAAAAGCGACAGACGGAAAAGAAGAGTCACTGAAAGGACAGAGCTCTATTACCTCTCTTGGTTTGGACACAGCATCAATGGAGTTATGTTCGAATCCTTGCAACTGAGTCGCAACTTCGGTGAAGGAAAGCGTCTTAATTAAACTGTCATAGTGGTAGGGTTTTTGCCAAATCCGCCTGACTAACTACCACCGTCAGTTTGAAAATCTGTCACCAAACACCTGTTAGTATATTCCTGTAGTTGTACTTGGGTGCCCTACAGGGGTTGGCGTGCTTACCACTTAGACCACGCCGTCATGTAACAACAGATGAGATTGTAGTCAGATGTTAAAACTTATGAAGTATAAAAAAATTAATATTGGCTGGTTCCAAAACGCCTGACATATTATAAGTGTACCACAATGACAGCTTTTACACCTAGTATGTGGTGTTGGCGCTTTAGTCGAATAAAGATTCCTCTCTGCCGAAATTCAAGATAGAAATGTGGATACTCAACTCGCAGTACACGTATGTGATTTTTATATATGATTTATATGAATTAATGATACGCTATAATCATTGATTTTAGTTTTTTTTTAATCATTGGAGGCTAAGGAAAAGGTTGATCACTTAATGTTAAGTGATCACCACCGTCGATAGACACTTGCAACACCAGGGGGGTCGCAATTGCGTTGCCAGCGTGTGTTTGAAGGAGGAGAGGTGTGAGAGGATAGCTGGGCCTACGGCGCTTTCACTGACCGAAAGAAACACTGCAAGCACTGTTACTTCATTTGAGTGTTTCTGTGGTTCGTGTGATACCCTGGGCGAGCTGGCCCATTCATGCTAAAACCAGTAATAGCATCAGTGGGGCTCTACCACCTAGTGAAAGTAAGTAGTAATTAGTGCATCTACTAGTAAAAATCTCATTACAATCGGTTCTGCCGTTTCATAAAATTCCAAACGATAACAGATTCTTAGCTTGTACGCAATTGTGTAAATTATAAACAGCCTGTATACAACTTTTCAACATTAAAATCTAATAACTGTACAAGTTGCAATGAAAAAATAAATTAAATTAAGTTATCGCGTTATAAGAATAAGTTTACTATTAGAAAAAAATCACGATTTGTACATACCTACATTATTAAAGCAATAGAGTGACGCCAGAGTCAACGGATGAGTGCTTGTCGATTTACTACCACAAATAACTATTGCCTAAATCAAATTCAACGTTATGCTATCGAACAAACTTATCTGTGAAACGCTCTGGTACCAACCATGTCATCATTTAAAAAATATAGTTGCACTATGTGCTAAAATAATTATAGTAGCTATATTTAAGGAAACTGAGTAAAAATATTTTCCTTGTAAATAAAATTCTATATATAGTATGGGTGAACCAATGAAAAGGCAACTGTACCTCTTAAATTTTTTTTTCTACATATTTTATTTGAATTAAATGTGACCTTATCTTGACTGCGGTCTGTCTCCTATATTTTTTAAAATTAATACTTTAATAAGTATTTAAGTTACTTTCTTTCAAATTTAGTCTTACTTCTTATATGTTAAAACGAAATGAATATTAGTCCAGAAAAACAAAAACAAAAATGTTATATCTGTTAGTGAAACGTTTAACAAAAACCGTTCAGTAGTTATGGAAATTTACTCGGACATTTAACTGGCACTTCAATTTTTTATTTATTCGTTTGTATAGATATAGCTTTTCATGTAACCCTTATAGAAAATAATAACATTCTAAAAAGAAAGAACTGGAAGTGTCGTAAAAACCCACGATATAAGTGAAACATTTGTTTTACGAAAAACGATTTTATTGAAAAAAGTACAAAAATCTGATATCACACGGTGTTCCGAGGCGGTCACCCATCCAAATAATGACCGCACCTGACATTGCTTAAACTCAGTGATTGGACAAGAACCGTCGAGTGAAAAAAAACACAGTGTTTACTCCCATCACTTTTCGTCACACAAAGAGGTCGCCGATCAAAATTTCAATTACTCCTATGAAGTTTCATATCAAAATTAAATTTTCTACCCAACACTTTTAAAGATACTTTGGTCGTACAGTCAATCCGTTTGGACGTTCTTAATTGATAAGTTTCAAATGATTTCGAAGCGATACCCTCTGATTCAGGTCAATTGTTTCGCTCTTGTCATCTATTCGCGAGACGATTCGATGTCACACCACTATTAACCTAAAAACCAACATGGCGTCTTTTGTGCTAACAAATTGTTTCCTAACCTCTTGTGTAGCGTAATTTTTCCGGCAATCTTTTACATCGAGGTCTATTTCTAAATACATCTCCAATTTTTTAATTATGTTCTAATTTTATCCGTAAAGTTTGGTAACGGTTGAGAAGATTACATAACGAGAGTATCTTATTTATTTATGCTATATTTGTGTTCTTGAATCCCTACACGATATACTAATTTACGGGGCTTATTTTATTTATGACCACCAATCTTATAGCTGATTATTATTGGCATTATCGAGTAGGTATTACAAGTATCCTGCAATCATTTCAAAGAACAAACTAGATGGTGGCCGTTTTGCTAGTACGTTCCTGGAAATTTTTGTGGCAAGTCAAAATCTGTGGTATTATTTCCCATCCACTTCACTTGTGCACAAGAACTGAAATATATTACATAAAATAACACCAATATTGCTGAAAATGCCTTGAAAAGAATTCAAATTTATAAAATAGTACTCACTATAACAGACGATAGTTTGCAGACATTTTTTGTAGTAAATTGTTTTTCGAACGTGAGCCGATCGCGATCGCCCCAACTCCACGGCGGTAGACAGCTACAGAGGTTTTATTGTAAGGCAAAGTATTCAAGCATATCATTCGCGAACAATTGCAAAATATAGAGTCGAATAACACAAGATTATGAATCAAATATAATATGCACACTACATGACATTCCAAGATCCCGCCAAAAAACTCCCAATTTACAGATTGTAAGTGTATACTAAAAGTGTAAAGTTGTTATACTCTTTTGGACGAATCAAACTTTTCACTATATTGTCATGTTAATTTTATTCATTCGATTTATTGTACGATGTTTCTTCGGCCGGAATTTCTCATTTGATTTATCACCTATCTTTCTGATGAGTTAGAGACTTCACATTCTAAATATTATTCGCAATTGCATGATAATTTAAAAATATTAAATCAAAGAAGAAAAACAAATATAGAATGGTCTATTTCAACAACGATTAAACGAAAACAAAGTTAAATGAATTTGAAAATTGTTTCAATAGTTCCCAAACGCAAAATTACAACATAAAAAGTTTTTTTTTTCTCGAACTGTTTACGCTATTCACCTAGTAAGGTCTTAACAGCTTTACAGTACTACCTACCAATATGAAAAGGTCATAAGAATAACTTTTGATTTTATATTTTGATTTTTTTTTCTTCCAAATGTTTTTTTATATTTTAGAAAGCAGTTTTGTCACAACTATCTCATAACTATTTAGAAGCATTGTTTTAATAAATAAAATAATTAACGATTTTTCCATGTATATTCCAAAGGCTGCAACTCGACGAAATACGGTTGACAGGTGGAAATACTCCAGAAACGCGCAACGAAAAGCGTCATGCTCCTATTTCTATTATTCTGTAATTTATGAGATACAAGAATTATGAAAATACAAGATTCGAATAACAACTATTATTCATTAAAAAAAATTTTTTTTGAACTTAAAAATACGTTGTAACTATCTATATTAATATTATAAAGCTGGAAGGTATGTTTGTTTTGTTGCACGCGTTAATATCATGAAGTACTGGTCCGATTGGATTTTTTTTTATATCAAAGGAGGCAAAGAACTAGTGGGTCACGTGATGTTAAGTGATCACCACCATCCATAGACACTAGCGACATCAGGGACGTCGCAAGTGCGTTGCCAGCCTGTATATGGGAGAAGAGGGAGGGGAAGGAAAGGGAAAGAAGGAAAGAGGAAGGCACGTGGGCCTCCGGCTCTCTCACTGACCAAACGAAACACAACAATGCAAGCACTGTTATTTCACGTCGGTTATCTGTGAGAGGGGTGGTACTACTCCGGAGGAGCCGACCCATTCATGCTGAAACCAAAAAAAGCTTCAGCGGGGCTCTACCACCTACAAATGATAGATATTTCAGTGATAGACAGCTCATTTATCAAGGAAGGCTATATATCATTATGCTAAGACCAATAGGAGCGGAGCAGCAACGAAGAACGTTTTAAAAATCAGGGCTAACGTACGTATTATTTAAAAATATTTTTACCTTCTACGTAATCGAAGTCGCGAGTTAAAGTAAGCGTTAACCCAAAGAAACTATTCCACACGGACGAAATCGCGGGCAATAGCTACTTTTTAATATTATCATTCCGATATTGATAGTTGATTTGAATAAGAATATACAAAGATAATTTTATCCAAATTCTCATGATGGCTCTTCCTAAGTCCCCCGGACTAGCAACCACCCTCAAGTTGAGAATCTATCGCCAAGTACCTATCAGTGTCTTCCGACAGCTACCCATGAGAGGCTGTTCCTGTAGGCTAGGCGTGTTTACCATCAAATGAGTTTGTAATGATTCAAGAAAGGTTTAAATCCAGAATTGACCCGATAGGTGGTGCAGTTGTAAATTTTTTGGATTTATTTTTATCATCAAGGCAGGAGAACATTCGCAACACCGGGCTCGCTAGTAAAGTATAAAAATAAACAATTATTGTTTAACAAAGGCAAGCGATAATAGTTTTTAACAAATTTATCATCTGTAGCTAAGTGTTATATTATTAGTATATTTATATACATTATACTAGCTGTTACCCGCGGCTCCGCACGCGTTTTTTGAATGTATTAAATAAATTTAAAATTTTTATTACATGTGTAAATAACAATAATACTCTTTCAAAAATATTTGTAAGTAAGACACGCACATCATCTATAGTAACAGGTAACATATACATTATATATGTGAATACTAATACTGTACCGAATGGGATGGGATTTATCATAAGCCACATACCTGGAACTTTAAACTACTATCTATGTATCACCCTCAGTGCTCACTTACACTATATAAGGAAGTAATGAAAATATTAAACTATACATTATCGAACAATATGTGTTCAATCTTTTATTATATAGATATAATATCAGGTATCGTCTACTGAACTCGCTAGCTTAAAATAAAACAACTAATTAGTTAGTTATTTGCCCGTAAAATTCCCGTTCCTATTAAGACCTAAGACCTAAGACCTTACTATGTCAATAGCGTAGTCATTTCTAAGAAAACAAAACCGTTCATATAGGTCCAGCTGTTTCGGAGATTACCCGGAACAAATAAACAAACAGATATATCGACAGAATTAAAAAAAAATGTTGATATTTGTAGCACCGCAGATATATGTATTCATCAAAAAGTATTAATTTGAATATTATATACAAACGCTTTATTCTTATAATAAGTAATATATCATCACAAACCAAAAATTGGGAACAAAACTAACGTAGAATAAACTTTTTGAGGAGTTATTGACGGGATTTCAGTCTGTTATGTAGGGGATTTTATATTTTATTCACAATTTTGTGTTATTTGACTCTATATTGTGTTAAATTGGCGGCGTTTTATGTAATATGGTTTACTTATTATGCATAAGTGAAATAAATGACAAATAATACCACGGAGCATATATTCTGGGGTCTTGAAAATTAAGAAGATAAAAATTTACGAAATATTATATAGAAGATTTGGCGCTTATATATAGAGAATACATAAGAACTACCTATATTGACAATTTCAGAATTGACAGTATGGATTAATTCCTTCGCCTCTATTGTGATGGACGAATATTATTACTACTAACCTTTTAGAATAGCAGCACAAAATAGACTTTAAAAATGTTTGCGAGAGCAACGTACTATTTATAATCAAAAATTGGAATTAAAAATAACCTAGAATAAACTTTTGAACAGAAACACAAAATAAACCCTAATAATATTTCCGATAGAATGTTATCATGTTACCATGGCAACGCATATAATACTGACACTGACACGCAGCGGATACTCTAAAAATAGCCCGATTTTGTGACATTCTTCATTAGTGCTCCGCTCCTATTGGTTTTAACGTGATGATATGTAGCCTATAGCCATCCTCGATAAATGAGCTATCTAACACTGAAAGAAACTTTCAAATTGGACCGGTAGTTCTTGAGATTAGCGCTTTCAACCAAACAAACAAACTCTTCAGCTTTATAATATTAGTATAGATATCTACATATGTTTCTTAAAGTTAAATCTTGATTAAAGGAAGCAAAATTATTCCCAAGTTCTTTAGATTTTTTTATATTTTGATACGAACTCTACAGAACTCTAGCGCGATTGAAATTACAAGGTAACGTATAGTCAAAGGTAAAGTGTCAAGCAAATCTCTTTAGAAGCGGGTCGTACGCTTCCAAAACAAATCGATTAGCACCGCTCAGTGGTCAGCGTACCGTGGCGTTTGTCAACACACACCGATTATATTAATCACGACATATTTACGTGTAGTAGTGGTAGTATTTGAACGAGCGTTGCACTCCCCCCGAGCCAGTCTCGTGCGGACGCCATGATGGCTTCACGCGCACCGACTCGACACAGACTGAAAGACTCGTTCTAGTCATTCCTAATTTGAATTTTAGTATTTATACTTTTTTAATTTATAAGACTATGATACACATTGACTGACTAGTGATGTGACTATGTGATACGAGTGACATAATGACAAAGTGACATGACTTGGATTGACTTAACTGACTTTGACTTGTTCGCGTGGCGGGAATCGCAATTCGGTGAGTTAACTTATATTTTTATTGAAAAAAAAAAACAAATATAAACACTGGAGAAAATCGTCCCTTGTCGGATATTAATTACATATTGTAGTATGCAAACTCTATTTAAAGTGATGATGGCTCAATTATATCGTCTTCAGAACTGTACTTCGCGGTTTAAAATCCCGTAATATATTGCAGCATATACTTTAAACTAAGCGCCTATTAAGTTGTACCAAAATTGGTACTTGATAGCTAGTTTTTTTTAACTTGGAAGTATTCCAATACACAAATAGTTCTATAATGAAAAACGCAGTATCTTACTTTCAAGTAAAAGTGATTGTCTATGTCACCTAAACTAATTTATTTTAATTGGATATCTGTGAAATATAATGCTCGTATTAAAATCCGCTTTTACCACAACCTTTAGTACTTAGAACTGACTGAAAGAGACAATTTTAATACACGACTGAGCTGTTGAAAATGCTTACGTTCTTTTCTAAAAACGGCAAGTAGTACGAATACAAAAAGCAAATGACACTAAGTCCATGACTACAACACGCAACGTTTGAAAATCAAAGAATTATGCTCCAAGTTATAACTTTACGTAATGAAGTTTTCAGTAAAGGAAAGCATTCTAATGAAACCATAGCATGGTGGTAGGGCTTTTTCATATCTCGTTTGGATAGCTACATCACTCCAGTTGAAAAACTGTATGCAACTATGGATGTGTTCCAACAGTTTCGCCAGTAGAGCCAGTAGGTATCGCGTATTTACCATCTTAGATCGTATCCTCATAATAGCAGGTGTGATTATGGTCTAACGATAAAGTTTCTAAATCTATACTGATGATATTATAAAGAGGTAAATTTTATGACGTTGTGACATTGTAGAGGGTAGTCTCGGAACCACTGGTCCGATTTGAAAAATTCTTTCATTGTTATATAGCTCATTTATCGAGGATGGTTATAGGCTATATATCAACACGCTAAGAAGAATAAGAGGGGAGTACCAATGGAAAATGATTTAAAATCTTTTTTTTTTTTCACCTGGAGAGCTTCCGCTACGTTTTCATGAAGTGAATCTTAGATGTTGTCGCAAGTTATACTCAGATTATTTGTGAGAGCCTCATAAAAATCATCTGGTAGTTTTCTATATGAATGTATTCAAATCGACAGACATTTTGCTATACTCGTACATATAATAATGCAAATCTTACGTGTCTGTACTTTATACATTTTTGGGACAAAAAAAATTGTATAATTTTTGGTATAAGTAATAAAATACAATTTTAATCATTTTTAAAAATATCTGTCTGTCTGTTTGTTCAAACACGCATCACCGCTAAATTACGACGTTCACAATAAAACTCCAACCTTATGTAAAAAACAGTAATAAAATCATCTGAATATATTAAGTCCATTTACTTATATACTTTTAACTTTTATCCACGAAAATCTAAATAGGACACGTTAGATTTAGATTCTTATTATACTATCTATCTATTTAATACCTTTAAACGAGCAATTCTTGTATATTTTTATATTTGTATATATTCAGGATCTCGGAAACGGTGTCATCTATTTCCGTGAAAATTAGTATGTAGGTAGTTTTGGGGCAATGATATTACATAGTTGTAATATCATTGGTTTCGGGGACGATGAATCGATCTAGCTAAATTTTGTTCATAGAAAACTTTTTTTAACTGAGATTTCAGGTAATAAAAAAAATGTGATATATATGAGGGTAAATTTCGCCGCCGCTGTCAAAACAAAAACAGCTCAGGTGGAAATTGGTTGCTTCGAAAATCCATGTAACCCTAGTTCGAATTCGAGTGTATATATATATATATATATTTTTTTTTTTTTTTTGAGAAAAAATGATAATTTTGTAAGGCAATCCTAAAAATTTATTTTGATTAAATAAATAACTATATTATTATAATTATAAGAGAAATATCTTTTTTTATTTACTTTTTATGTGTGACAATGCTAAGTTTGTGAGGTAAACCTAATAGTTTACTTTAATTTAAAAATCTTTTTTAAAGAATCGAGCCAGGCGCGGTCGTTCAGTTTCTGTATATGGATACAGACAGAAAACCGTTATGTTTTTGTTTTAGAAAAGTGAGTCTGTATGGATACTGAATCCTTAAAGTCTCTCTAGAATCTCTGTTTAGCACATAATTTTTTACGTTTTTATTTTTCAAACTTTCAACTCTCTCCCAAGATGTAGTCTCAGAGTTAAAGCGAAATCGTTGACGTCGCGTCATTACATAATCAAACCATATTTAACCAACGAAAGTAAATTTCTCTTTCTATAAAGGTCAAATAAAACGACATATCCGCCACAAACAAAAAATAACAGCTACTTCATTTAGTGAAACTGAATTACATAAAACATACTTAATTACAAATAAGAAATTGTATGCAGGCGTATGGTTTTTTATGGATGGATAAACGTTAGTGAAAACATTAATTATGGTGAAAAGATAAACCAGATATAGATTCTTGTAGGTTCTTCTCGATGACTGGTTTTATTTGTCGAAGCGGTTGTGGTTTGACGTTCATAAGCGCCTTCACAGGGCCTAAACTTAATAAAATATTTTTGATTATGAGTACTATATCTTGGGAAAACTACTAAAATAATTTTGATTAAATTACAATAATACAGATAAAAATAAATTACTTAATTTACCACAATATAACTATAGAAGTAATTAAATTAAAATTCGAGGCAGTCTTGAGGTCTGTCGGTAGAAGTGAAAACTCAAGATAGTGGAATAAGTGTGCTCTTTTTTAAATATATAAATTAATCACAGTCTGCATTAACTAAATTTCATGATCTGGATTCTATACTTTCTATATATACTGACTAACTATAGATACTTATAATTTTTGATCTATCAATACTATTCGTCATATCTGTAGTTTTTTTTTTTTCGAACTGACTATGTTATTGACCCAGCAATGTCTTAACAGCTTCACCGGACTACTATATCTGTAGTCAATACATTAAATTCTTCTGCAAACAAACAAACTAGCTGTTTTATGTTTGCATGCACTTTCACTCGATAACGCACGTTGAATATAATACAAAGATGCCGTCGGAAGCGCATCGCGTAACCTTACCGGCTTTCCCTTGAACTCTTACTAAAATCAACACATGCATATAACACAACATTGAATTACTTGTATAAATTACTAGGAGCTGCTTCTTCTAATGTTTTATTTTGGCAAGCAATATTCTAGTGGATTATTACTGCCATTGGCGACTAGATAATATTCTTGTGATCATTTCAAAGGAAATAACAAGATGGTGGTCGTCTTGTAGAAACTTTTCAGCGAATTTTTGTGGGAAGTTCCATGCTCCGTGGTATTATTTCCCATACACTACACTTGGGCACATTAACTATATTACGTAAAACACCACAAATATTGTAAATAATAATATAAATAATATTATGAATAAATTATTAAATTAACTACGTGACATTCCAATTCCAACCCATTGGGGTGTAAGGGATGTCGAGTAACATCATAGGACTTGAGACACCCAAGCCAACCTCACCTGCACGTGTTTCACCCTGCTGAATAACGAACGAGGCAATGGCGAAAGCGGGGTGGTAGAGTTTTACAGCCCGACTGGGTCACAACCACCATGTATATGGCGAAAAAGCCCGTCATAGTGACTCGCTTCTGCGCGTCGCGTTTCGGGATCAGCCTGTGCATATCCAGTACCGGGTGACTTTCGTCATTATGGCCGGCATGATGGCGGTGACCGGCGATGGATAATCTGTCTCTCGGTGGTTGTCGATGTTTTTGGATTGTACTATGCTTAACATCAGGCATAGAGCAGTCACTGTCGTGCTTCAAAAAAAAAAAGATCCCGCCAAAATCTCTCTTTCATATATTTTAATAATTTTAACAGCGTAGATTATCTTCATGTAACTATAACAGGTTTTCCATCTCCGAAATAATTCTTAGATGATTTTACAAATTATTCGTCGCGTATCAATATATTTTGACCAATTTGAATAAAATCTTTATAAATTATATACCGTGTTTTTTTCTTTTTTGAAACTTACCGCTAACAATGATTGAGTTTTCACTTGTCTATACTAGATATAAAAAAATAGATAAAGTTTCTGAATTTGTGACTTTGTAACGTTGTAGGAGGTAATCTCAGGAACTAGTGGTCCGATTTGAAAAATTCTTTCAGTGTTATATAGCTCATTTGTCGAGGAAGCCTATATAAGCTAAGACCAATAAGAGCGGAGCACCAATGAAGAATATTTCAAAATTGAAGGTATTTTTTCCTCTTGCGAGCTCCCGCTGCGTGCTAGCGTTAGCCCAAAGTAACTATTCCACGCGAACGAAGTCGCGGGCAGAGGCTAGTAGATATATAAACGTACAGAAAAGACATCTAAATCAAAACGTAACGATTAGAAACGCAATGCTAGAATTATTCAGAGAAATCTCTACATAAATATTGTCTAAGGGACGACATGCTAGTAAAAAAAAAAACAGTCCAGGCAATCATAAGGACCGCCGAGTGAAGTGATAACTCAAATCGACTCAGATTATTAGCACACCAACTCCTTCATTACTACAGAAATGTTAAAACTTGTCATCTATTACAGTGGCAACAATGAAGCTGGTGGTATCCAGGGACGTACTGAAGAGGTACAGTTTCCAGCAGCCAGTGCGTTGAGGCAGTCACCTCTGATGCAGCACTGTCCTTTACGCGGAGCACCCAAATGTCCACCAGCTTCTAAGAGGTAAACTGGTTATAGTGTTCATTTAATGTGACCAAACATTTTGTGAAATAATGTATCTAATATGTATGTAATCTAATCTGACAGAATAAATCTCAATTGGTATTGTGAAAAACAAAGACAGTAGAAATATTTGAATATTGGTTCTAAAATTGCACATTTGTATTTTTTTTTTTCGTAATGTCTACGACATTGACCCAGCAAGGTCTTAACAGCTTCACCGGACTACAAATTTCACATTTGTATTTATCGCAACATTATTCATACTAGTGGGCGCCCAGTGGTCGACATTCGACCATAGTCATTTAATTTTTTTAAGTTTGAACTTTTTTAGAGTTCTTTTGCCAAAGGGAAATAATCAAAGGTTTTCATCATGGCTACTCAGTTATTTGCCATGACCTTTAATTATATAAACATTTTAAAAAATCGATGTGTAAATGAAAATTGAGATTAATTATAAATTTGAAATAAAAATCACGTGGTAAAGCTCTAAAATTTTAAGCAAACATAACTTTACGAAAATAAAGAAGTTTATCGCAACCCATGACACAATTTTCAATTAATTTTCACGACACCATGGGCGGGTGGTATTTCTGGGTGATATTGAATTAAATGTAGTCTGTTTAATATGAGAAATAGTGATATGCCCAGTATCATCGTTTGGAAAAGTAATGGATCCACAATACAATCAAATGATGAATCCAATACAAAGGTGTTTTTAATACTACCATTAACTTTTGAAAATAAATTATTTTTTGTTGCTACACGCTACATTACTTTTAGGAACAAAATCCTTATTTTGATTATATAAAGTATTATTTGGCTCATTTTTTTATTTAAATCATCATTTGAAGTGAGTTCACCATAAAAAATAATAAACATTACAATAATAGTTATATTTTATAATATGATTGTTGAATGTAGGATGAAAAATGGTAATTGGAACGTAAGAGTTAAAAAATACATACAGTCGAGTATAGCAACCTCCTTCAAATCTTTTTTGAACTTCGTAATTATTGACGGCTGTCAAAATGTCTTTACATGTGTGTATATGTTGTGTAAAATTCAAGCAGTAGTGTGAGTAGTGCGTATTTTAATTAATTTAATGTACTTCTAATGCATTTTATATAAAATAAACAGCTTTCTGCACTTCTCCGCCATATAAACTTTAACTATGCCAAATTTCAAGTTCACCCGTTGACGGGAATTAGGTTATAAAGGGGTTTTATTTTTTTTGCTTCACGTATTAATATATAGATGTTATGTAATGCTGCTTTTGCTTTAAAGTTTAGTTTGCACTATCAAAGCTGATTTTAACCGATTTTTGGTATTTATTAGGTTTAATCTACACCTATCTATACGTATACACTTATTTATATTAATATATATTAGGGTAGACCAAATAAAACGGCTTACTTACAATGAAAATAAAACTCCTGTAAAAATGTTGACCTTTTATAATAAATATTAACAAGGGCCTATTTTGCGAATTTCTATTTCTCATTTAAATAGCATGGAAACATGTTTTGAATAAAATTTTCTTATTCAAAAAATTAAAATCAAGAAAAAAGGACTGTATCGATTTTACACGAAGTACACTGGTCTAAAAGTTAGTTAATATTGTAATTTTAACCTCAAATAATAACCTTTTTCACAATGTTCACTAAGAAATAATAATTTAAAAAAAGATTACATTTATTTGATTCCATGTTATTTTCTTTAATGACGAATTATTCTCCTTTGAAAATAATCTCATATATACTTATCTATGTATGTATTATCTTTATATATAAATTTCTTCTGTACGTGTGTATGTCACTGAACTCATCCTAAACGGCTGGACCGATTTTGATGAAATTTTGTGTGCGTGTTCCAGTGGATCCGAGAATGGTTTAAATTTACAATTGGATCCAATATGTGGCGTTGCGGTTAACTGTGTTCACCCAGGGCCGGCTTCGTAACTATCGAAGCGATTCGACCATGGCTGAGAGAGTGGGTGGTCAGGCCACATGGGTCACTCACGTTTCGCTTGACACAAGTTGGATTTTCGCCATCTAAAAAAAAAAAAAAAGTGGCGTTGCGGTTGGCTTTTAGAATTTTTTTTAATTATCAAAGCAGGACAACGTCCGCAGGAACCGCTATTTTACGTATAAGTATCTTATATCGTTTCCATGCACCTACCTAGATACAACGAAACCAAAGCAGTAAAATACATTTCTCCCCAGATACCGCACACACGACGGCACATGCAACAACTTACACCGGCCAAGATGGGGATCAACTTTAACCCCCGTTCAACGTTTCATCCCCCCTTCTTATTCAGACGACCTGCAAGCGCCAAGACGGTCGGTTACCGGCGGAAACCTACCCTCAGCGAGGGAGATCAGCTCGCAAATCCATCAGGACAGGAACGAGGAGAGCCTCGGAATAACCCATCTGCTGATGCAGTGGGGACAGTTCTTAGATCACGATGTGACGTCTACCTCACAGTCTAGGGGGTTTAATGGCTCAGTTCCTAGGTGCTGCAAAGATGGCGGAAGGGATTTCATCCCTATAGAGTTCCTGGTAAGATTTCTAATTATAAACAAATTAATGAAGCATTAATAAAAACAACATTAATTAGTTCAGTCTAGTGCTTCGAAGGCCTTTTCTCAAAGAAGAACCTTTCTATTATATCTCACAGGGATCAGGCAGCGTTTTCGAGGAAAACTCCCAGGCGGTTTACTTTTTCCGACACTTCCGACATTTATTGTTATATTTCAACCAATTTCCAAAAAATCTTGATAAAATATATACCAAAACTTTCCTCAAAACACTCTATCTATCAATGAAAATCGCATGAAAATTCGCTAAGTAGTTTCTGAGTTTATCGCGAACAGACAGACAGATGCGACGGAGAACACTATTAATAATGTTTATTTGATTAATTAACCAGCATCCAGAATGCTTCCCAATCGCTGTACCACCATCGGATCCATTTTACGGACCTCGTGGAGTGAGATGCCTGGACTTTGTGAGGTCCTCACCAGCTCCGCGCGACAACTGCGCCCTCGGGTGGCGGGAACAGATCAACCAAGTTTCCGCTTATATCGACGGCTCTCCGCTCTATGGAAGTTCTGCCAGACAATCGGACAACTTGAGACTGTTTCGAAACGGTAAGTGTTTTTACGTTTTATGGCTTGTTTTTGTTATCAATCGGTTTCATTTCTAATGTCAACGAGACTTAGATACGTTATAAAACAATTTAACACGTGGTTATTTTTCTAAAAGCTCAATTTTTTTTCCAATCAATATATAAATTGGCTTTGAAATATATACATAACAATTTGTTTACGTCTATATGTAAGTATATTCCTGTATAAATGGTATTGTTGTTTCTGAGCAACTCTATTTTTTTTTATTTAGACAACCTTTGTAACTGATATTTACTTAACATAGTCAATTTTATTATTATTGTGTAATTTAATGAAAATATAATTAGATTAAATTTAAATTAAACTACTTAACACCTAATTCTTTTATCAATTATAACTTACTTCTTTTAAATTTTATGCTTAATGCAGGGCCCCTATATAGCGGTGTAATGATACATAGTCTAGATATTACTCTAAAAAGCCCTGTACTTGTCAAAATCAGTTACATAAATATCGATTCAGTCGTATAGGGAATTAGCCTGAACAGAAGTCAAACATTTCAGTTAGGGATGGCGATCTCAGATCGATTAATTGGATAATCAATTTTTAGACATAGATAAATCGATCATTTTAATAAAAAATAATAATTAAGAACTTTATTTTTAAATAATCGATCCTCTAGACCTCTATTTCTTCATGAATCGATTCCCAGACCACGATTCGAATTTATTTAATAATCGATTATTTTTTATCGCCATCGGTAATTGATGAAGTTTATTTATATGTACTCATTATTTATTTATAATACAACTGTGACATATGTATACTACAAGGTATGTTACAATACGGTCGAGTTCAACAACGTAGACCGATCCTACCTCCGGAACGCAGAGACGAGCTCTGTCAAGGAGGAGCAGTTTCCACGGAATGCTTCAAATCAGGAGACGGTAGAGTCAACGAGCACCCCGGACTAGTAGCAGCACACATCGTGTGGCTACGACAGCATAACAGGTAAAACTAATTGCAATTGTGTGTAATTTTTTTGACAGCAGATAAAATGATTTCGCGTCAGGACATGTTAGTAAACGTGACTGAGCGGACTTCCAACGCGTAGTTATAATAGAGGCCTGTGTACATGTAATATTGATGTTCTTCAGCTCATTATGTTTTATTGATTAATAGACTTTTCTAAGTGTATATTATTGCCCCGATTGCTAATAAATATGATATCTATACTAATGTTAATAATTTCAGTATACGATTTCTGAAAATTCAATCAAAATCAAAGATACTTTATTCATTTTTGATTGAAGAAGGCATTACTTTGCGGAAATCCATTATGGAATACTAAGGTGGATGCTACTTTTGTAGGTGGCAGAGCCCCGCTGAAGCTATTTTTTGGTTTCAGCATGAATGGGTCGGCTCCTCCGGGGTAGTACTACCCCTCTCACAGATAACCGACGTGGAATAACAGTGCTTGCATTGTTGTGTTTCGTTCGGTCAGGGAGAGAGCCGGAGGCCCACGTCCCTTCCTCTTTCCTTCTTTGCCTTTCCTTCCCCTCCCCCTTCTCCCATATACAGGCTGGCAACGCACTTGCGACGTCTCTGATGTGGCTAGTGTCTATGGACGGTAGTGATCACTTAACATCACGTGACCCACCAGTTCGTTTGCCTTCTTTGATATAAAAAAAAATACTTTGCACTTCCGCCTGGAACTGATTGACCACTACTACGTCTAGCTACAACCCGGGAGCTACTGCAACTAGCGAGCCCGCTCAAAACAGAAGAGTCAACATCGATCTGATGATGCTCCGTGACGGAGCGAAACACGTGTAATCGATCTATTTTGTTACCTCGTAAATTTGTAGTCCGGTGAAGCTGTTAAGACCTTGCTGGGTCAATAGCGTAAACATTTCGAAAAAAAAAAAAAAACGTGTAATCGATTGTCGAGATTACACGTCAATCTACAATCTACAATATATTATAATTTATTTATTGATAATTATAATTATTATATTTATATTAATCGATACAAATAAGTCGACATACCGACGAGCGCGCCAAAACGAACTGACATTACATGGCGAAATTATCGATCAGCTGAATTAGTTAGAAGTATAAAATCTAACGGCTATATTCTATTAACGTATGTGTTTGTTTTTTATTATGAAGCATTTTACTTTCATTGATTCATTTTCAAACTACAACGATTGTAAAGAATATCTTATATTCTATTATTTATTACTATATAAGAAAACTATAGTATTTAAATATAGTACCTATTTTTTTTACAGCTGTTGGTCAATAAAACAGCGATCAGGTACTCATAATTTTTTTTAGATGGCATTTTAACATAATGATAGCTCCATGGCAAATGTTATAATGTTGAAATTTGACAGAAAACGGTGATTGTGGTTATCATTATAAAATTTAGATTAAGCTAAAAGCGACAAATAGTGGAATAATAAACTTTAAATGTCGTTTTTTTTTTCAGAGAAACGCATTAGTTTTATTCCAGTTCCGTAAAATTCCATTTCAAAGTAGTGTCTTATAACTATAATAAAACTGTAACTATGTCAAAACTTTAAAACATTAAATATTTTTTGATAATTATAATCGAGGTGAACTATGTTATCGATATAGAAGTCAAAAATAGTCTATTTACCATTTTTGTCTGACTGTCTATCTGTCTCTGTGACACGTACTACTCTGAAAGTACTGAACCAATTTCGACGAAATTGACATAGTGATAACTAATACTACAAGATTACATTTAGGATACTTTCTGTCACATAAAACACAAGAGGTTCTCTAGGGTAACGGATGAAAGACTAAAATTTGTATTCAATGAAATTCTTGCCGGATTTTGGTGAATTTTCTATGTGTTTTATATATGTATGTGTACATTTAGACAAATTAGCTAAAGGTTTAAGTTATACTTGATACTTTTAATCGTTTTGTATTCAAGAAATCCCTGGTACCACCGATCCGATTTTAAATTGTTTTTCGATGTTAGATAGGTATATTATCCCTCAGTGTTATAGATAATGTTTATTTTGGAAAATTATTTTCAATAGTTAATCACAAGGAATGTAATTTAAATTGACAAATATTAATTTACCGCTAATACTGGGAAGACATTTATCGGCAATATATGTAGGTTAGTATTTATCTTAATTGAACCCGATAGACGATGCTGCGAATGGGTTTAGGTTTATTTTAGAAAATTTGTAATTTACCGACTATATTTGAGTGAGTCCCTGTATAGTTCGGATTTACAATTGAAAACGGTAGATGTCGCTGCGATCGCTTTTCAGTATTAATAAGATTTTTCGCGGATAACAATACAATTAAAACAGGTAATAATCGATTTTGTACAAAGACGAAGTTGCACAGGTCAGCTAGTTATACAAAATATAATTAATATATACAAAATATATGTTTATTAATTAATTTATTTTCTTTTGGTTGTAGTTAGACGTAGTAGTGGTCAATCAGTTCCAGGCGGAAGTGCAAAGTAGCATCCACCTTAGTATACTTTATTCAGTTTAGGCCCTAATAAGGCACTTATGGACGTCAAAAACTACTACCGGTTCGGAAACAACCCAGTCATCGAGAAGAACCGGCAAGAAACTCGATCTGATTTATCTTTTTAACAAATATATATAATATTTACACTATGTTGCACAAATGACAGAAAATATATTGTCATTCACACTATAATTAATGTAAGAATTCATAAGAGAATACATGGCGACATGGGAACAATGGCGACAGCGGGGTGGTAGGGTTTTACAGCCCGACTGGGTCGCAACCACCATGTATATGGCGAAAAAGCCCGTCATAGTGACTCGCTTCTGCGCGTCGCGTTTCGGGATCAGCCTATTCATATCCGGTACCGGGTGACTTTCGTCATTATGGCCGGCATGACAGCGGCGATCGGCGATGGATAATCTGTCTCTCGGTGGTTGTCGATGTTTTTGGATTGTACTATGCTTACCATCAGGCATAGTGCAGTCACTATGTCGTGCTACAATAAAAAACATATATACCATTGTTTTGAGTCTTCACTTCTGTCGGCACTTTTTATGACTACCTCGCCTTTTTTTTAACGTGCTTTTACTAAACTTGCCTAAAACTAAAGTTAAAATCTATCGTCAACCACCTATAAATCCTTTCCAATAGCGACACTTGAAATCAAGTTTTTGCCTAGGTTGATCGTATCTACTATTTCAGCCTACATTACCATTTAATGTTAAGTGAGATTACAGTCAAACGTTAAAACCCATAAAATAAACTAAAAAATCCTTCCAGAATGGCACAAGAACTGGCACATCTAAATCCACACTGGAGCGACGAGAAAATATACCAGGAGACGAGGAAAATCGTCGGAGCTATGATCCAACACATAACTTACAGAGAATTCCTGCCTATTGTCCTCGGTAAGTTTGATGAACCGTAAATTTGCCGTTTAAAAATTCTACTTTTATTTATATTTGACAATTTTATTTTATTTGACAAACAATCTTTCAGATTATTACTGCCATTATCATGTACGTAATATATTAGAAATGTCTTGAGATCTTTTCAATGTTCCAACAAGATGGTGGCCCCCTTGTTAGAACTTCCCAGGGATTTTTCGTGGCATCTTAGAATAATCTTATATACTAGCTGTGCCCGTAATAGTATAAATCGACCACGTGGAGTGTTATATAAAAAATTGTGATTAATAAAGACATCTGTATGTATTAAGTCCATTTACTTATCTACTTTTCTTTCGTACTTAAGTCGCGTCGTCATTCAAAGTACAATAACTTTTGATAGAGTGAACCAATTCTAGTGAAACAAGGACGAAATGTTACTGGAAGATATGCTTAGCTTCTTTAAGGTTTAGCCATGAACGCCGTGTTTTAGCAGCGATGTGTGTCCAAACAGATATACAATTCTAAAAGTGATGAAATGTATTTTATTACTTATTCCTAGACATTTACAACATTTTTTTTTCACATAAATCTAAAAAATACAGACACATTAGATTTACTTTATTATTATATGTATAGATATTAGTATAAGTGTTTATTATCTCCAGGCTCGGAAGTGATGAGACTGTTCGAACTTGAACTCCAGCGTAAAGGATATTACAAAGATTATAGTGTGAAACTAAACCCAAGTCCCGCGAGCTCGTTCAGTTCCGCCGCATTTCGCTTCGGACACAGTTTAGTTCAATCGTCGATGGTCCGCTTTGATCGTTTCCACAGACCGATGCTCAACAGTGAGTCCTTTATTTTATATATTTTGACATAAAAGAGAATATCATGCTATATTTTGGTGACTTATTTTAAACAATAACGTGTGCTCTTAAATAGATTTCTCATTCTTATTGCTAACAGAGTACACTCATGACGTATGCCTCTTAACAAGTTTGCGTTTCTTATGAAAACAAAAACTGTATCACCCAATGGTGTAACGTATGGATCGATCGAGAACTTGCAACACTTTTTCATGGTTTTTTTTTTCGAAATGACTACGCTATTGACCCAGCAAGGTCTTAACAGCTTAGCAAGATCTTAACAGCTTGTTTTCATGGAATGTGACCGAAATAAAGCACAACAAAAAGCTGTCTTAGATAACTTAAAACTTAATATATTAGATCACGTTGTGCTGGTAGTCCGGTGAAGCTGTTAAGACCTTACTGGGACAATAGCGTAGTCATTTAAAAAAAAATTACGTTATGTTTCATAGAATTTTGTCCGCAGTTGCAAGTGCTGAATCCAAGATTTTATGGAAGTTTGTGTTTAATTCGGTTTTGTGGATATACTAAGATCAGGGTACAGTGGGACTGGCATGTTCTTTGTGGACTTAAGTCTGTAAATTAAATAAGGATAAAAAAATGAGGTCAATGTCCCATACAGATGAGTATCATCGAATCAATCCAAATTACCATCTATGCACTTCAGATGAGAATTTCAATTGAAGTTTTAATTTAAGTTATGATAAAGTTAACATTCAATTGTGCTTTAACTAGCGGCCCCGGCGGACGTAGTCCTGCCCTGATAATAAAAAAACGACCTAAACTATATGCCTAGTCCTTCTTCATGAAGCAGTTTATATACTGGTGAAAACCGCATGAAAATCCGTTCAGTTGTTTTCGAATTCATCGCGAACAAACAGACAGACGTGGCAGAGAATTATATTTAATAATATGTAACGTTAGTCGAAGATAATAGATGTTTCGTCTATCAACACGGTCTTTATATTTATTTTAAAATTCTATGCGTTTAATAAAGATTGCTACAACTCAGCCAATGTATGAAAATTGTTTATAACGTTTTACACAATACTTCTTAGTCGAAACCGGCTCAAACTTTACACCCTTACTATTTGATATGAGCACAGTCAGTAAATAGAATATACCACCAGTATTATGCAAGCGTTTATGAATGAATGAGTGAATGCTCTACTGCACTTTTATATACTCTCGAGCTTAATGCCATAAGGAATTTTCTTCCAGTTAACCAGGGATATTGTTGTCAGTCAAAAAGTTTTGTAGGTATTTTTTTTATCGAAGCACGACATAGTGGCTGCACTATGCCTGATGTTAAGCATAGTACAATCCAAAAACATCGGCAACCACCGAGAGACAGATTATCCATCGCCGATCGCCGCTGTCATGTCGGCCATAATGAAGAAAGTCACCCGGTACTGGATATGCACAGGCTGATCCCGAAACGCGACGCGCAGAAGCGAGTCACTATGACGGGCTTTTTCGCCATGTACATGGTGGTTGCAACCCAGTCGGGCTGTAAAACCCTACCACCCCACTTTCGCCATTGCCTCGTTCGTTGATCAGCAGGGTGCACCACGTGCAAGTGAGGTTGGCTTGGGTGTCTAGAATAGAATAAAAATGGATAAATAAATTAATATGCTTATATACACATATAGACAAACTTACATACATGAAAATTTATAACAATGACAGATATAATAATAAAGTTTATAATAAAATTATTTTATACCCACTCCAGATGTTTCACTCCACGATGAACTAACAAACCCTTCCAACATATGGAGTATGGGAGCAGTGGACCGTCTCCTCTTCGGGATGGTGAACCAGCCCATACAGAAACGTGACGAGTTCATGACCGAGGAACTCACCAACCACTTGTTCCAAACCCCTCAGTTTGACTTCGGCATGGATCTAGCGGCTATCAACATCCAGAGGGGGAGGGACCACGGAGTACCGCCTTACACTTACTGGAGGGAACCGTGTGGCCTTTCGTCAATATTCAGCTTTGATGATCTCACGAGAGTCATGCCAGAGAGAGTTATCAGGAAAATTAGAGCCATTTATAGGTAAACTATTCCACTATAGTATTATCAAAAACTTCTTACATGATGATCCTCCCATGCTCTAAATACTATATTATTACTATACTATTACCATACTATTACTATACTGTTACTATACTATTACTATACCATGTTTTAAAAGAAAGATCGGTAAAGTCAGTACTGTATACGTAATAACTTGTAATCCTATCTGAAAATCTTTGACTATATTTACTTACTATAGTTACTTGACACTATGATATTTATTTTCCTAGAACTAGAATCGACGGAATATTTTAATGTTTGATTCTTTACACTTCCGCCTGGAATTCGTTAACCGCTGTTATCTATCACTGCAATAACAAAGATGAGACGTGACAGAAACCAATCACTTCCAAGCGGAAGTGTAAGGCAAAATGTAAAAAACAATATTTACCATTTTGTATAATATATATTCAAATGAGTAGTCAAAGGGCTAATTAAAAACAAAAAAAAAATGTTTCTTCTTTTAATTTTAGGCATGTTGATGATATTGACTTATTTACTGGAGGGATGGCAGAAAGGCCCGTGGTTGGAGGATTGGTAGGACCAACCTTCGCATGCATAATAGCACAGCAATTCTCAAACTTACGCAAGGGTGATCGATTTTGGTAATTATTAAGAAAAATTTGAACCATATCTATACTTTTGACAAATAACTCTGAAAAGATTTATATCTAGTAGCATTATCTGTTGCTTTTCTTTAACATATCTATAATACTGAAATATGTATTATTTCTCTAACAGTATCCATGATATTAGGTTTAAAATATACGTAAATAAACAATAATATAATTATTCAGGTACGAAAACGGAGGGTTTGATTCCTCGTTCACTCCGGCACAACTACAACAAATAAGAAGAATATCCTTCGCCCAAATCCTCTGCCGCACTTTAGATACTATCGAAACTATTCAACCCTTCGTATTTTTATCCCCTGACAACCCAGATAATAGCCGAATATCTTGTCATAATGGGCTACTGAACAATTTTGATCTCTCTCCGTGGATAGAAATAGAATCAGATTCAAATAACATAAGAACAGCAGAAGATGAAGATGAACCAACCACTACGCAAAAACCTAAACGCACCCGCAAACCTACAACCAAAAAACCTTCAAGGGGGTCAAATAAACAAGCCCAAAAAGTTCAAGTCAACGCGACAAAATCTGAAAATAACGAACAACGCAACACAACAAGAGACATTGACAAGACTAATGATATGACTAATCTGACTAATAAAAAAATCAATGACACTGACAAAATGGTTCTAATTGACGATAAACTAGACTTTAAAAACAAAAGCAAACGCTTCGATGACCAAATCATTATTGACTCGCGACATAATAGACCGACAAGATATGAAGATTACGACTATGACGGTGAAACGCAAAGTGTACAATCTGTTATTATAAATAACGTACCCCACAAAAGACCTTACAAAAGACCAGTTATTACAGTAACCGAGAATATTAACAAATACACATACCTTATCAACTATGTGCCGAAACCGACAGAATCTTGGAGACATACGACCAAAAAGACTCCTGACAGAGACATAGTTAAAGTGACTTACCAAAACTATGACGACACTTACAGACGACCAAATAAACCTTACTATTATAACAGACGAGATGACGTTAACGACAAATACAGGGAAACTAAACCAAACACAAAACCGACTTATGAAAATTACCATTCTTCAGCTAGATCTAACGATGGTGATGGGAAAACAACAATCAAATCAACTTCTACAACCGAGAACGTATATAAATTGGTAACTTTCGGATACGTAGGCAGTTATAAAGGTAATTTAGATGGGATAATTAAAGACAAAATGACTGTTACGACTGAAAAGAAACCTTTAGTGACTGACACAGAACTTAAGACTGAAAAACATAAAGACTTGACTGAGAAAACTACGATAAATCATAACAGTAAAAACAAAGAGACTACAGCTCATGAAATAAATACCAATGACAAAGTAGACAACTTAAAATTATCGACATTTTACCTTTACGAGACAGCGACAAAGCCGTACACTTTGCACAGACCGACAAGACGAAATGACGACGACTATGTACCAAATTATACAAAAACAAATAGTAAATATTATTACGTGAAGAACGTATTACATAGATATGTTGATAACAAGAATTTAGGAGGAGTTAAAGAAGTGGACACACATACCAAAAACAGCAATCAGAAACACGGTAATGATACAAAAGTTCCTGCCTCAAATATTGAAGAGCGTTCATCAGCGAACAAAATGACGAATATTAATAATGTAGAACCGAAAGCAACTATTATGGAGAAGATAAGAAATAAGCCGAAAAAGCCTGTCAACGCTCCGAAGACACCTTCTGTGTCTTTTGATATAATCCCAAGTGAAAACAGGTAAATGAAATGTATCTGCTTTAGTTATGTACAAGTATTTCCTTTATTTTTTATTTTGTTTAAATGCAGAATACTTCTACAAAAGAGTTGATTGTACCTTTAGAAATCGTTAATAAACTCCGTATTACTTTTGTTTCTGTCACAAATAACGAAAAAGCTTAAATTTTTTTTAACAAGCAAATCGTAAACTTGTTATTATTAGTTATAAAACATTACGTAAAAACTATAAAAATACGTTTGTTTTTCGTAAACTGTAACTTTTTGTGTTTAATGGAGTATATATTGACAAATATTTAACTAGTGTTTATATGCCCCTTTACACATACATTTACTTTAGGACTTATCAATTCTGTCACTTTAAGAAAATGTAATTAAAACAGAAATTCGTGAAAAATCAAAAAGTTTATCGCCGACACTTTTATCATTAAAAGTTCGAGAAACTCGTTTTTGACTAAGTAAATTAAAAAAAAGTTCTTACGTGTATAAAAACTCTAGATACACATTTATTTTTTGATTTCAAATATAAATTCTAATACTGGAAACAATATTACATGCGCTTTTTCTTTTGACAAAAGAATTTTAAGTAAATTATTCACCTATAAGAACATAAAATCTTTATTTTTCCAGTCCCTCCCTGTGGGCTGTTTTTGATGAGAACACCGACCTCGTGGACACTCTGCCACACATCATGCCAACAATGAAGTCGGATCCACATGCGTTGAAAGAGATACCAAAACCAATAAAACTGAGCGGCTTGAGAAGACGTCGACCGGGACGATTTTGACCCAAAAATTGACAAATATTAACTTATTCGAGTGCTATGTAGAATTACATAATCACTTTTAGGATTTTAATTTTGAAAATGTGATATGTTATTGAAAAATTAGAACCATCAACCAACCAAACCAACCATAGATGTCCATCGTTGTATTTCCAATATTTCAGTCGATTCAATCGTTTTGCAAGTTCACATAAAAGTAATAGGCATTTTAATTTAATTATTACTAATAGCGCCAGTTTAATATATATTTGCCGCATAGACTTTAGTAATATACAATGAATATTTCAATGACTTCATTACTAATTGTAACATATGACTAATTTACATGAATGAATGACCAACATGACTGAAACAATTCTGACTGACTAACTGATCTACTGTAAAACTATAACCAACATTGTAATGCTTTATTTTGTTTAATATTATTATCGTAAGAATGATATAATGCTACTTCTGTATGGGCACAGTATGAACACACACTAGTATGGGCAAATTGACCTACTCCATGGAATGATTAAACGAGATGGTTTAGTGGAGCAAGGGTTTGAAAACGTGGAAACAAAATAGAAATTAAAATGAGTTCTCATAATATATAATCCGCATTATTTTCATTATATGAAGACGAAAGGTTAAAAACTGTAAGATAGAAAAACCTGAAAGAATATAGAGAGCTGACAGTAACTTATGTGACATAAAACAATCACAAGAACTTGACACAACTTCTAACTATATTTATCTTATACGGATAAATTATTAAATCGGTAGGCGACTTACTTCCAAGTGATGGTTTAATTTATGACATTTCTTTAAATTTTAATCTTACTCGATACTAAAAATATCAAACAATCTCAAGTACAACTCATAAAATTGCGCATAATTTAATTCTATGTACAAGGCTAAAATAAAAACGTGACAATGACTTTTACAACTGACAATATTGACAAAATAACTAACAAGATTAGTACCAAATAACTGATGTGACCTCTTGACTAATACAGACTTCGAATTAATAACTGACGATGGTTGACTAATTTAGACACATAATTTAACTAACTTTGTTACCATTTTCTCTTAAACATCAAGGCCAACAAATGTATTGTAGATCATTTGATACCTTAGTGTGAGATATAAAAACCTTAAAGAATATAGATAACTGCCGATAACTAATGTGACATAAGACAATTACAAGAACTTGACAAAACTTCCAACTATATTTATCTTATATAAATAAAGGCATTAAACTATAAAATCGTTAGGGGACTTACTTCCTAAGTGAGAATTTTAATTATAAAATTTCAGTAATTATTAATCTTGCTTCATACTAAAAATATCAAACAATTTCAAGAACAACTCATAAAATTGCGCAAAATTTTATGTACAAGACTAAAATAAAAACGTGACATAAGACTTTTATAACTGACAATGACTGAAATTTAATATTTTGACAAAATAATTGACAAGATTAATGACTGACTTGACCACTTGACTAATACAGACTTAGACTTAACAAATGACAATGATTGAATGATTTAGAAATAAAGTCTACACAATTTAACTGACTTTTTCACGATTTCCTCTTAAACAAGGCCAACAAATAACATTGTAGACAACAACATACATGACAACATTGTAGATAATTTGATAATTTAGTTTAATATTTAAAAGATGAAAATGATGTCCATCTGACACACACTTTAGATGAAAATCGTATAAATAAGTATTGAAAAATATACAATATATATTGGCATAAGCTTGTAGGGACATAGGTCGGATAAGCTTACGTGATTCAAGCTGCGAGATTGTGAAAATCGTAAGGCGAGTTCACTGTGTTTGGGTCAGGATGAAGATAGTAGAATAAGAGAGGCTTATTAAAAAAAAACGAACAAGTTCAAGTTACAGATAACGATCAATGACAAATGACTTATTGGTCGACATTGTATTTGGATTATTAACTGACATTACCGACTAATTATTAGGGACGATTAACATATGTTTATATATTAAGATACATAAAGCAAAAATGTATATGATAACATGACTTTTTTTGATTTAGCGACTGACTAAATGTATGACTAACTGAAATTACTTTATTACGACATAAACCATAATAGTAAACTGTGTAAAATTAAAACTACCTCTAGTTTTAATACGTATATTAAAACTATAACTAAATATATACCTATAGAAACATGTTTTGACAAAAATAACGTTTTTGTAAAATTTTACGACAGAATTCATTTGACAAAAGACATCTAATGACAAATTTCAAACATTATAGTAATTAGCTTCGATGACTTGACAATATTACTGACAATGACGTAATAACTGGACTGGACTAACTTAAACTCAAGTAACTAACAAGAATACAGACAGGTTTTTAACATTAGACTTGACATCTGAGTATGACAATATATATTAATGGACAAAATAGAACTCGTTTTGGTTAAATGATAAAATAACTTGATTCGATTCAACATTCTTCAAGCCTAATATAATCCCTGGTAGTTAGTGGGCACTGAGGTGGTATATTAAGAAGTGTTAAAACCGCTATCCAGTGTGAACATGACAAATGACAAATTATTTCTTTAACGAATGACAATACCAACATAAAATACATTTCTTTGATTGTAGACTTACAAATTCAATCAATAAAATGTTATCGGACAATATAACTATACCACTATGCCCATGACCACTGCTGACAAATAATGACTTAACTGACGTAACTAATTACATACCTATAACAAATGACAATAATCACTCACGAGAATTTTCACTATATGATTAATATGAATATTAAATTTAAATATAGAACGAACTGATAATAATTTAATACAAAAATGTATCTTAATAACATACTAGTTAAAACAAAAATGAATGTTATTTTGAACTATTTTATTGTAGTCTAATTTTAAGAATTAAAATATATCGTTTAAAATTTATTATGTAGTTTATTTTCGTATTATGATTAAAAGAGGGACGCAATAAATCAGTAAATTACAATGGATTCGAATTAGGAAAGTGAAAATCATTGCAATAAAAAATGCAATAAAAAATATAATTTTATACGGTAATGGTTTGATTTTCCACGGTGTTTGTGTCTTATGTAGGTTTAAAGTCTACTACACACCTAAAGTCTGGTTGATTATCTCCAGACCACCGTCAAGGTGACCTCGAAAGAGGTACAAGCGACGAACGATTGCCGTTTTATACTCCCTGACGACGTGAGAGCATTGATCACGGAAAAGAACGCCGCGACTCGAGCTTACGACGCTTACCCGTCTGTAGAGAATCGCGATCGTTTACGTTCGTTACGAAAAACAGTCAAGTCTCGTATTTCTGAGATCCGGGG
>JACEII010000009.1:275703-288828 GCA_014332785.1 Antheraea mylitta | reverse complement strand
AAAAAAAAATCTGTATATCTTTGGTTAAAATAATTTTAACAAATGTTAATATAACCCAAAATGGTACATTAGTATTGTTCGTCAATAAATAAAAATATATAATAATTTCAAATTGTTCTGTTTAAATCAAATTGTCATACAACACAATTATAACACAAAGTAGTCTTAGAATAACATAAAACTGTGATAAGTACACAAAATTAATTGAATTTGAATTAACTTGAATAAATTAATTGAAGTAACAATCCAAGCCGAGGTGTGCTGTGCACCCTTGAGCTTGTTACCTGAATAAAATTGGCTGAGTGCCTTAAGCACTTGCCTTAGTAGTCAGATGAAGTTGTAAAGCCAATAGCATAGTTATTTAAAAAAAAAACAATTACTTCATAAATTGTTAAATTGAAATGCATTAAATCTATGAAAACCACCAAAGTAATATATGAAGAAGTTTCCAGACTGTATGACAGTATATTTTAAGACTTCAACTATTAATCTTTAACATTTTGTTTCATAATTTAATTAAGTAATTCATTGAATTTAAAATAATGATCCTGTTTAAAATAATGATCCTGTTTAAATACACAGTAGATCTTCCCTTTGTAACCCATGTTTTGTATAGAAATAGCACAGTACATCCGTTTTTATACACAAACAAAAACATTTGTAATTAGTTAAGAAAATGACATGATACTACAAAGTGTTTTCAATAATTACATTATACAGTGTTTTTTTCAACTATTTGTACTTAAATACTGGGTATGTATTTGTTTTACATTAAAATAGGCTATAAATACACTGCTATGCAGGTATACATTCCAATAATTATGAACTATGTTACTATTTGTACCATTTTTTTAAAGAGATTCGATATTATATTATAGCAGGGCTATTACATGTTGCAAGCAGCTTATTACACCACAGAAGTATTGTTCAATTAAATATTATATAAATAAATATTGTATAGCATACAATTTTCTAATTTTAATCCCTTTCTGGATACAATTGCACAATTGTTTTAGTAATCTCCTCTGCCAGCTCTGGAGTACTAGCACATAGTACTCTTCGTGATAGGATGTCAAGTGGACCACCAGCTGGATCAATGACAACTCCTCCTGCTTCCCGAACCAAAATAGTGCCTGCAGCAATATCCCATGCATGAATACCAAACTCAAAGTTTGCATCAGCTCCACCCATCGCTACCATAGCCATGTTTAATGCAGCAGAACCCAGAGCCCTAACTCCATGACAATTACTGATCAATCTCTGGAAATTCTCAAAAACAACCTTTTGCTTCTCTGTATCTCTACTTGTACCTGCTTCAAACGTGACTAAAGCATTACTCAACTCTTTTGTTGAGGACACATGAATTTGTCTGTCATTTAAATAAGCTCCTTTGCCTTTTTTAGCAGTGAATAACTGTTGTAACATCGGATTGTAAACGATACCAACCACAGGTTCTTTATCAATAGTTAGACCAAGGGAAATACAGCTGTGTGGGAAACCGTGAACGAAGTTCATTGTGCCGTCTACGGGATCTATTATCCAGGTAGGATCGTCAGTTAAATTACACTTAGCGCCATCAGCGACAGACTCTTCTCCTATAAACTTGTGTGTCGGAAAACGTTCGGACAATCCATTTATAATAGTTTCTTCGACCTTTTTATCCACCTCTGTAACTAAATCAATGTCACAGGATTTTAATTCGAATGTTCTGCAGCCACTAACATGCTCGGTCATAAGGTTTCCGCAAGTTTTCACCAAAGATAACGCGACTTCGAAGTATTCGTCTATTTTGTCGCTCATTGTAAATAAAGACTTGGATTTTAGTGGATTATATAAAGGTAAAGTTTTGTGGTTTATATTTTATACAATATAGTTAACGTGATAAAATGATATATTTAGATAAAACACATAAAACTCGTGAAAAATGCGACTTCTTTCACTAAGTCGTAGTCCCGTTTTGACACTTGATCTAATGTCACTGTTAGTGATGCAACCGATATTTCGAATTTATATAAAATTGATGTATACCGCATAAACATCGATCTAATAAAACTAACAATAATGATACATTCCTTGTGTATAAACGGAGTTTTCTTTAGCGCTAATATATCTGCTTGTATTAAGCATCGTAATTATTAAGCATCAGCGTCGTAACTCAGTAATTGATTTCAAAAGCTGATGGTAAGTTTACCCGAGAATAGAACCTCTTATTAGGCATAAAGTTGTCAAAAATGATATTTTTAAATTATATTTCACGAAATAAGTATTAAATGTCTAATTTTAAATATATTCACGATATTTATTTTTACTTCATTTTTTTCCTACAACATTATCGTCCATAAACATTATGAACCTAATATCAATATACAAAATATAATATCATTTTTTTATGCAATGTTGCATTCCGACGATAAGCAGTTACTAATGATTAATCTTGAAAAGAAAACCTTTAATTTTCTTCATGTCTTTAAAAAAATTATAACAAACCAAGGTTTTCTTTGTTGTTTATTAATTTTTGTTTTGATGTTATTATTTAATATGTTAAATGTCCATGAACTGAAGGGTTTAAACATTCACCTGGTATATTGTTAAGATAGAATGCATTTTCTCTTTAAACATGAAATACCTACGTCCTTGTCATAAACGATTTTATGGAAGAGAATATAGCATACACTAAATAACGAACCGTGCTCTATGTATATACATACAACAACATATATAGTTTTCCTCCGCTCTTGATAATACATGTAGAATGCAATTTAGAGTAGTTTATTTTTATGTCCAACACGGACGGATAGACGCATAAAAATAAAAAGATAAGGCCGAAAGATGCTTTTACTTTCGTTACTATTTCCGTGAGTGGATCGATTTTAATGTTATCACGACACTTTGCGATCGTGAATTCTAAATAATAATGAGAAATCATTATTTAAGAAATTAACATCTCTAATAACATTTTTAGCCGTGACGAATGTAAAGATAACTTACTTTTTATTAGTTTTACATAAGATGTTTAAGTTTCAGAGTTTTGTAACAGTTATTTTATTGCAACATTTCAAAATGAACACTTAATGATAATATACTTATACCGAATTATGCAATTTTCAAGCAGGGTTCGTAAGTAATGGGTCGTTCGGTCAGAATCTTGTGGTTTGTTTAGTTTATATTCTAGTAGCATTATTTAGTTTTTCACGTCTATATGCGCGGGTAAACCTGATTTTTGGTGTGGCGTGTGTGTGAGACGTGGCGACGCGATGCCATGCAGAAGCGACTGTACGCAATCTCTGTAGCCGCACTGAGCTCGCATACCTATAGTGCAATTTGAGATTACGAGAATTTGAAATTCGTTTCATTCGAACAATTTCGATGTTTCACATCTTCCAGGCTTCCCGTGACGGCTCAAATTTTTTAAATTGTAGTAAAAGTACTAGTATAAGTATATAGAAAATATCTGGTAGATATTGCGAATACACAAGAATTCACTAATATTAAAAAAATACGTATCTTGTACTTCTTTAACTTGAAGACATTAAATGCAAGTAATAACGTTATATTTAAAAGAATATATTTACTTTTAGAATGCTTTAAAATCTACTTTGTATATAATATATATTATCTGTATACACAATGAAGTACGAGACCAAAAATAAGTAAAATAGACTATGTATCAAATAACAATAACTTAAATACAAAGAATAAATACATCATAGTTAACCTTAAATATATAAACCCACTTCAAAAGTTTATACATACACGTCCAAATACATATGTATGTATGAATATATTTTTTGTCTCCACTGATAAAAAACACGAGTTGAAAATTCATATATATTTAAGTGAATATAGTTATCGATTGTCACTAAAACTTTAGATACTTACTAACCAAGTTCATTCGCTCGGCACTCACGGACACAATAGAATAAGTTACGACTTTTAGAATTATTATACGATTGCATCAAAGGTGTTAATTATTGGGCGTACATTGTTGCTTAAAACCATGTAACAGAAGTATATGTAGCGACTAATGGTGGTTAATTTAACATCGGGTTGTTCGTAGCATCAGCGGGATGAGGTTAGAAAGACACGAAGAAATATATATTGTTGAGTTGCTAGTAGGTTAGAGTGGGAGGAGGCGATGTTTTTTTTTCATATTACAAGTTTCTTGCAATGATTTCGATGAATTAACAAGATGTAGGCCGGCTTGTTAGAACTTTCCAGAATC
This sequence comes from Antheraea mylitta, assembly GCA_014332785.1. Lineage (NCBI taxonomy): Eukaryota > Metazoa > Arthropoda > Insecta > Lepidoptera > Saturniidae > Antheraea > Antheraea mylitta. The sequence continues at coordinate 284,606 of JACEII010000009.1, read as the reverse complement.
TTTGTGGCAAGTCCGAATTCATACTCCGTGGTATTATTTCTGGTCTACTTGTGCACAATAACCAAATTATATTACACTAGCCTCTGCCCGCGACTTCATTCGCGTGGAATAGATACACTAACACGCAGCAGTTCTCAAAAGGAAATAACATCCCGATTTTGAAACATCTTTCATCTGTGCTCCGCTTCTATTGGTATTAGCGTGATGATATCAGAAACTCACAAACTTTACCTCTTTATAATAGTAGTATAGATAAAACATCACCAATATTACATAATAGGGAGCTAAATAATACAAGTTTATGAATAAAATATAAAGTTCAGTACATGACATTTCAAGATCCCGACAAAAACTCAGCATTGAGATGTTAGAAATGTTAGAAAGAGGCAAAGAGCGTAAGGTTCACCATTATTCACATAGAAATTTGTCGCGATTGTAACGTTGTTGAATTATTGAAACGATCTTGTTTCATCAAAAAATTAAAACCTAGATAAATTTTAACAATAAAATGTTTCTTTGATGTCTGGTGAGCAATTAACAGGATAGACGTATATAAATAAAACAACATGGTATTAAAAATGCTGAAAAAATGTTTAATTGGCGTATCAACTGATAACTTGTTACAACCTATTGCCAATTTCACAATTACATCAATATTGTTAATAATAATTAAATATAATAATTTGTTTCAAAACTTGACTTACATTTATATTTATATTATTATTATTCAGGACAAAAAGAATATCGTAAATTTATTAATAATAAAGAAATGGTCATTCGGATATGGATAAAACTTTAAAAAATGCTCACAAAACCGTACAAATTTTCTTTTAATTTTTTTTTTATATTATTATACAGGTATATCATCAAAACAGCGAATCGCCTCTGTTACAAGAGGCTCGCGTTCCGTTTTACGCATATTTTTATATGAGAAACCAGAAGGCCACATTTCATTACTACGAATCTTAAAATCTATTAGAATAGCGAGCCGCGCCTGTTCTCCGCCTTGTATAGCTAACTCTCGTACAAACGCGGGAATAATAATACCATTTTTTTTGTATGTAAACAAATTTACACAATCACCATCGTTATATGGTGTATTTACATATTGTTCGTAAACGTTTAAAAACATATTAATTAATAAGAATAATTATATACCGGGGGAGTTATGAACGTTTAAATGTATAGGGATGTGACAGCGCTATCGATATTTCGCAACGGTAGTATCTCATTCGGTATTGCTACCGGTTTTCGAGAACAAAGCATAATCTGTAACAGTTTTTTTTTGTAACTATTCGCTCAAATTAGCAAAAATCGACCACAAGGATGACATTATCGATGGCGCAGTCATATCCTGGTCACATAGAAGGCTTACGCTTTTATCTTATCAACTATCATTAAGATTTGTATGGCAACTAAGCGCTCAGTGTCTCGTCCACTGATCTTATTTACACATTGTGTCAGACACGGTGACTGAGTTGCGGCGTTCCCCCTAATATAAAAAACCCGCATTCTTTACCTATCATATTTTGACCAAGTCTCGTAAGTACTCAATGTGTGACGGATTACAAAAATAATTTGCAAAAACACCGGACAAACTCAGTCACCTTTGCTATCAGCGAAACGGTGCAAATCCAGCATTTTAATAGGGAGCAGTGGAAGGGAGAGAGGTGCAGGTTAAAATATTGTCGCAAAAACAGTCTTTTACTCAGTCACTTTTTAAATGCAAATATTAATTACAAAAGAGAGGAAGAGGGAAAACTACAAAAACAATTTTTTACTTCAATTTAATAATACTTTTTGTTATTATTTAGCGTACAAATTTTCTTTACACGTATATATCACCCAATGGAGTTAATTTAACACTCAACTTCGACTATGTCTACGTATGTGTGAGAAAAAAACCTCGATTGTACAGGAATGTATCGTTATTAAGTTGGATCGGGGGGAAAGCATGCTAGTAGTAGGAATTCGATGTTTTTTTTCATATATCGACTGTTTCATTTTTTTTTTTTTTTGTTAATTTTTGTTAATAATACATTATATCAAAAAGAAGATAATAATTGAGCACCCGCTATAGTTTATATAAATATAATAAGGAAAAATATAATTATGTGAATAAAAAAATTACTCTTTTTTATTTTATTTGTTATTCATAGAAAACGTTGTCTCGTCTCTATGAGTAATCACAGAATCGTATTTGAATTTCATTGAATTAAAATCAAAACGACACATAGTCGTGAGCTTTATTTCAGTCAGAATATTAAAATTTGACAAAAATATTATTTCATATACATGAAAAGCTCAAGATAAAAGCTTCCATCACATAATAAATTAGAAACGAACAATATTCATGTTATTCCGATAAACATAAATTATTTAAGCAATGATTGTACACATTATATAATGCAAAGCCGGTGTGCAACCAGTTCGAAACATATATAAATTTATTACGTACAATCTAATATGGTTTTACATAAAAAATATATTACTAAAACACCACCTTACTTGATTAGTGACTATTGTTATCACAAAATTATTGTTAAAATCATTATAATTAAAAAATCCTTTAAAATTGAATATATAAAAATTGAGCGTCAAGCTCAACATAGAGTTGAATTATAAGAAAAAAAATCAAATAAGGCGGTGCGTATACGATAAAACAAAGATCTGCGCACGCGTCGAGTCTCTATACATACAACACTAGTGATCTCTCCAACGTCGATAATCGACAACACATCGGTTACTGTATTAAAATCCTCGAATATATTATTCATAAAGGCAAGGTCTGTCAAATGAACAACACTTAATAATTATATCGATATTTAATAATTTAAAAAAAAACGATCATCTATCGACGTTCAAAAAGATCACCGATCGAAAACCATCAACCGTCGAGTATGATCGGTATTTTAACATAAAAAAGGGATAAGAATCGGCACAAAAATAAAGACGACAGCAAAGAATCGATAGAAAGACCTAGATTAAGAATAATCTCAGAATAACAAATAAAAAAATTAAGTAATGTGTAATAAAGATCTAATTAAGTGACACGCCCGTAATACGCACGCACGCGCCCGCAATTTGCGTATACACGGTGCGTCATTTTTATCGCCTGAGAGAGGAAACAAAAAGGTGTACGTCAAAAATAGTTTCTGAGGAAAAATGAGACGAAAGATTTATTAATTTAGCAATGTGCCCGTAAAATTTGCACGTACACGCAAAAACCCTACGTACACGTGCAAAATTTTTGGTACCACTGTGAGCGTAAATAAAAATAGTAGTTGTAGTACATTGATAATACCGATCTACAGGAGGTGTGCAGGTGGTGTTGGTGGCGGTGGTAGTGGTAGTGGTGGCCGTCACTCGACGCTGTTGGTGGTGTCGTTCATGTCGTCGAAGGACTCGTCGCCGGAGCCCGCACCAGTCGCTAGCGACGTGCGCTTCATACGGGAGGAGGACGAAGCGCCCGACAAACCAATGGGGCCGCCTTGTCGTCTGAATACACACAAATACATAAATTACCATATCACATATTGAAAGAAATTATGTAAATCCGACTCAAAGTTAACAAAAGACGACACAACAACAATAAAAAATCAAACAAACCACTCCACATGAGTTTATTTTAATCAATGATAAGTCGATTTCAATTGATGAAGTTACTCCTCTGCAGGGTGTTTAAACTGAGAATGTGAGAATGAACCATTCCAATATTTTAATGAATGATTACTAATGAATTAATTCTTTAAATTCCATTCGATGATATGAGAAAGCAAACAAACAGCCAATATCGATACATATTTTTTTAATTTTCCTAGTTTGATGAATTTAGATAAAATAGTGCTCGAAGTGACCTAAGCCTGTCCTATTTAAATCTAGCAATTAAGGTAAAATATATGAGTCGTTACATTCAAAAATGAGCGAAATTCAGTTGTAATCTTTCATATAATATGTTTAATTATTTTAATATTTCCACTTTTTATACACAGAGAATGAAATTCACATTTTAATGTTTATATTTTTAGTTTTTTTTTTTTGTGATCTTCATATTTTACACATACAAAATTTAAAGACCGTGAAAAATAACGTAAAACATTAGAAACGGCTACAAGTCATATGCCTATATAAGAAAAGCGGAACGAGAAAGATGAAACAGAAGTTAGAGTTATTTTTATCGACAATAGAGCACTTTTCCATCTATAAAACCAAGGTTATATCCAAATCGCAACACATCCCGCAAACACCTCCCCCCCCCCCCCCCCCTTTACGGTTGTTACCTCCAACGAACTCCCCCCACTCTCTCATTCCCCCCTCGAACGGTCACTCTTGAGCGTCGCTGTCGCCGTCGGAGAGCGACAGTTTGCTCGACATGGAGCGCACGTTACCGGGACGCAACGGACCCGACTCGACACTTCTGTGTAACGAATACCACCCCGTGTCAATTACCACCATTTTCGATACACGATTTTAGATATCGATATTATAGTATTTAAAACAAGCGTCATTGTTGTTCCAATAAATAAGTTTAATTTTTTTTTTAATAAAAGCGAAATTTTCGAACAAGCATTAGGACACAAAACCAAAGGAAAAAGATGTGGTTCGATGTAAAAAATATCGAACATCAATGAAAATAGTCAGATAAAGCATAAAATAATTAGTAATAGTATGAATTTTAGTATAAATAATTGTAATTCTGTATTGAGACCTGTATCATGAAGCTCATTGCTAACAGGTAAGAAGATAGTTATAAAACCGACATTGTGATTCGCATTTCGCATGCAAATTCGGTGAAAATAACGCTGTATCTAAGATGTAGCATACAAAGTTGTTACATGTTTATTAAGCTTTATTCCTACATGGAAATAATTAATACAAATAGTTTAATTTTATACTACAATAATTTAATTGAAGCGAGACTTCTTCTGGGACGGTGTAAACTGGATTTTACGAAGCGAAAATATGTAACGGGAAAAGAGATGGTTATAAACATATATATATATTTTACACTGTGATAAAATGAGATAGCATAATATTCTAATGTACTCGAAACATACAAAAAGAGAAAGAAAAACCGTTGAAATTTATAGCACATTATTTTCTGGTCGATCATACTGACTATTGCGCACTTTAAAAATTATTCTGTGTTATTTATTACTAATTTTTAACACTCACATAGTGCATTCATTAAATTACGAAAAACCTTGTATTTACTTCATACTACTTTCTTGATGACAATTTCGACAGATATTGAGTGAAGTTGTCGCGGACGGGAATTATCATCTCATTTGGAACGCATAGGGCGACCGATTATCGTTTGAATTGCATAAAGACACCGTGTAATATTATTGTGTAAAAAGAGGAAGGAACCCGGGGGAAGTGGTGAGAAAGTGGGGGAAAGAAGTGGGAACGCGGCGGAAAGAGGTGTGGACGCGGGGGAAAGAGGTGGGAAAGCGGGGGAAAGAGGTTAGAACGAGAGGTAAAGAGGTTGGAACAAGGAGGAATGAAGAGGGAACGCGGGGAAGTGGTAAGAAAGCGGGGCTAAGACTTGGGAACGCGGGGAAAGAGGTGGGAAGGTGGGGAAAATGGGGTAAATAAGTAGGGTGAGGTATACTGACCGGAGTTTGTTGCGCAGGTTGTTGTACTCGCGGGTGAGGGTCTCGTGCTGCTCCACCATGTCCTCGAGGTCGCGCTGCGCCTTCCGTTTGAACGCCTTCTCGCGCTGCACCTCCTCCTCCGACTCGTCCAGCTGTCGCTTCAGCGTCTTCACGCGGACGTTCATCTGTTATAACCAAAATCAAAAATACTTTATAACGATCCAGACCTTGGAGAAGACGCTTACGAACATCAAGGCTACCACCGTTTCGGACAAGCAACACAGTCATCGAGAAAAACCGGCACCAAACTCGATCTGATTTATTTTTGATACTTGAAAAATTTTTCAAAACATAGTTACATTGGTTTTTGGTGGAAGTAAAGTGAGAGGGCGTTATTTCCAGTCATCATGACTACCACACACACGGTATAACAACCACTATACTGGCACTCTTAAGTGTATCTATCTAGTAAATAAATGATGTAGTAGAGTGTATGTACTCAAACGGAATGCTACCACAGTACTCATGGCGAAAAACCAGTCAGTGTCTCCATTGTCAATCGCCTCGTTTCCTGATCAACATGTGTATACGGGACGAAAGAACTATACAAGGTGACCATGGCGAGTGACCAGTCACAATGACTCGATATTACGTCGTCTCGTTTCCTGATCAATTAGCGCATATAGATTGACGAATACTAGATCTTTGTACCGGTGCTTACAGTCAGTCAAAGTGCAAACACTGTATCAAAAAAAGTGAGTTGAATTTAAACAAATGTGAATGGTGAACCTTTTCGATCTGTTCCTTGTACTGGTCCGCGTGTCGGCGCTCCTCGTCCAGCTGCAGAGCCAGCTCCTTCATCTTCTTGTCCAGCTTCCGAGAGGTCTTCTGCTGCGCGAGCCTCTCCCGCGACTCCGCCTCCAGCTGCTCCTCCAGGTTCGTCACCTTCAGCTCCAGAGATGTTATCAAGCCCTGGAAATGGAAACAACACAACGCATACATTATATATTACCTCATTCATCTCTTAGTTACGTATCTTAATTAATTAACCCAAAGATAAAAACGAGTGTCTCAACATAACTGTACTTCCTGTTAACCAATTGTCAGTTTTATTTCTTCATATTTCTAAAAAAGGAAATTATTAATATTTTTATATAGATGAGAAAGCTAAAGGATGAATAAAAAAACATTAAAATAAGGTCGATAAAGCGAATGAAATTTAACAATAATCATACTAATGACAATGTCTGTACTATTGACCTTGGATTTGTACAACATTACTATTGACGTTTAGAAACTTTTGAGTAATTAAAATATGATATAACTTGATTATCACATAAAATAAAGAGAATAAGTGTAATGTGCAAATTCAAATTGTCAACTGTCTAGACCAGAGGCTGCTAGACTTTTTTCTTGCGGACTACATTACTACCACATTTCCAAAATTCAAAAAAAAAATATGTGAAAATGAGATCTATGGAAATTTGCAAGTCTCGACATATTGCACTGAATATGAATTGACAATTATCCAAGAATTTACAAGTAATAGTCGACGAGGTTCTTAGAATACTAATTTCCTAGAATGATGTCCTAGATGAAGTCAAGCCAACATTTTAATTATTTACTATCGAAAGCAGACAAATTTTCGTGGATCCCCCCGCTTACAAATTGTGAACCCCCAGTTTTTTTGTCACGACAACGTAAACCCCCGTCAAGTATCCCGTGGAGCCCCGGGGGTACATTTGGACCACTTAAGGAACTGTCTGGACTGTCTTCGAAAAACAAATCGTCTCTATAATAAAGGGTGAGATGGATAACATTTTTGAGTAATTGACCTTGGTCTTGGTGCGTGTCGCAGTCTCCAGCTCGGCGAGCTTCGCCTTCAGCTCCTTGTTCTGCCTCTCGAGCACCAGCTTGCCGCTCTCCAGCTTCTGTGTGGCAGACTTCTCCGTGCCCAGCTCCATCGTCAGCTGATCGATCTGGTTCTGAAACAACGATTCACTCGTTACATTTCAAAATTAACCGATTCCGATTTCTTTCTAGTACAAGATAGAGTTAATTTTTCTATACATTTTCATATTTTTCTTTTTTTATCTATACTAATATTATAGAACTGAAGTTTGTTTATTTATTCGAACGTGCTAATCTCAGGAACTACTGGTCCAATTTGAAAAAATATTTCAATGTTCGATAGCTTATTTATCAAGGATGGCTATAGGGTATATATAATCACGCTAAGACCAATGGAGCAAAGCACTAGTGAAGAAAGTTTCAAAATGTTATTTTTCCTTTTTGAAAGCTTCCACTGTGTATTATTGTTAACCTACAGTAACTATTCCATGCGGGTAGAAGTTACTATAGATATATTTATTATTCTAGAGTAAAGTGGATGAAAAAGAATACCACTCAATATAAAATCTGAGATGTCACAAAAACTTCTTTGACAGTTCAAACAAGACAGCCGCCATCTTGTTGGTTTATTAAAATCCCTAATACTAATTCCTGAATTCCTAAAGCATTACCTACTCGATAATAACTTATTCAGTAATAATTTGGTTGCCAAGAATAAGGCTAAAATATAAAAAAAAACTTACTTGTGATTTTCGTAGCCTGTCGTTAAGTATCTCGTTGTTGGACTGTTCCTCGTCGAGGTCCTCCTCGAGGGCAGCTATCCTCGCTTCTAGACGTTTCTTTTCGTCCACCAGAACTGTACTCTGTAATATCAATAAACATACCAATCTTAAAACAAGTCTTAAAAGCATTTAAGAGACAGATGATGTATAGTTTAAGCCAGTGAGTATGGTGAATTATTCAAAAACCTGAGTGTGGGCAGTTTCAAAAGCACATGCCATTAAATTTTTCTTACGTTATCTATAACTCTACAGTTCTTTAGAAAAAAAAAACGGTGGTTTAAATTGAAAAAAAAAAACCTTACATTTCAAGATACAACTAGAATAATTACAATATTGCAGATAGAGATACTCATTCGGTAGAAAACAAGTAACATGATAAATCAGTAACATATTTAAGATGGAAATTTTTAAATATGAGTTATCGTCTGAACAATGAAAACATACTAAAATCAAGATTATTCGGATTTGTTAAAAAACGTGCGAGTAAGTTGTATGAAAAAAAATCATTCGTCAAATCATGACGTATATTGGTGCGAGAAATTTGCATATGCGGTCGGTAATGTACGCATTAGTACGTTTTTATATACGAGTCTTTGTTACAGTGTATGTCTACGTGCGTCATTTTTTAATTTCATGCATGCATGCGTCTTTGTTAAAAACGAACGTGTGTGAG
>JACEII010000009.1:248232-269427 GCA_014332785.1 Antheraea mylitta | reverse complement strand
GGTGTGTCGATGTGTGGGTGTATAGGTGTGTCGATGTGTGGGTGTATAGGTGTGTCGGTGTGTGGATGTGTCGGTGTGTGGATGTGTCGGTGTGTGTGGGTGTGTAGGGTACGCACCTAGACCTGTCGAGGTCCTGGAGCTTAGCGGCGAGGTCGGCGAGCTGCGCCTCTGCTTGCTTGCGGCGGCGCTCGGCCTCGGTGCGCGCGGCGCCCGCACTCTTCAGCTCCGTCGCGAGGTCCGCGTTCTCCGCCTCGAGACTCTGCTTCGCTTTCTCCAACGCTATAACACCATGCCACGCCGCACGATTATAACTTATACACATTGTTACACTGCATTGTCTTTAATTCAATGATTCATTCGCAGTCCTTCGCACTACAAAACTGTTATAATTAGATTTGATTTGTGATCTTCTTTTTTATTACTATTTGAAATTATAGATTTTACGTCATTTTCTATTGTTTTGTGCATGTTGTATTCACCCATGGTAAGTTTCGATTAAAACCAATGACATTATAACAAAAAAGCAGTAGATACATCAAAAAAGCTTCGACAGATGCTTGTTAAAATTTGGCTAGCTAGCTAATTTTTGAGGTGCCTTATCAATCCGTACCTAAGCAGCATATAACTATTTCCTTTTCGCCACTGATATTGAGAATATACCCTCTTATTTCCACATTTTATCTATGACAGTGTGATGTTACAATATTAAAGTAATATGTTGTATGCATTATCGTGCCACTTCTATTGTCAAAATATCATGTAAGTTTGTAGCTTTTTAGTTACAATATCATTGATTAAAACCAAAAAAAGGCACGTATTTACTTTTGATCATACCTACTATCGAACTTACATTTTTGAACATTTAATAAATGGATTCATATGATAACAAAAGAGTAATATCCAATTCATTACATTTTACGTATTGATCACTTTTCCCGAGATGGATATACAATTACTTCAGACCACGTAATTATACCTATATTTGTATAAATTATCTGCAGAAGGAAATGATATCCGTAACAATTTTTTTAAGTAAAAAACGTTGTGATTTAATACTCTAATAACGTAAACACGACATTAACAGAACCTACTTCACTGTAAAACTCGACTCTAGCAGAGCAGAATCTAATACATTATAAAATTCGAATATAACACAGCCTCCCTTAGTCAAAACTCGAATCTAACAAAGACTGCCTCACTCTAAAACGGAAATCTAACAGAGTTTAAAACATAATAAAACTCGAATCTAACAAGGCCTGAGTCACTGTACCACGGGTCTCACAGAGAGCCTAACTATCCCTCATGATAAATGAATTGAAATAATTTTTACCCAACATTGAGCAATCGTCACGTGTCCTGTCCGGTGAACCATCACTCTTACACATATGTTTCCAATAATCCCTGGTCGAATTGAACGAGTTTCCTTCCTCGTGGAACACAATATCCTCAACTTCACAACTGTCCTCGTCTTTAGACAAACCGAATTTTACATTCCTCTGCCGGCGTTCCTTCGCGCACGCCATTGTATATCATAATAAAAATCGTATATAATTAAAATTTCGATTTACCGTATGTTTATAAATAAATTAATATATAATTGTACGTGTGTATATGTAACAGAAAATGTTTTTGTATATAACGAATGTTTCGAAAAATATGACGTTTAATTTGAAAGGTAATTTTTGGATTTTAGAAACAGTTCGAATGTTTTGTTTCTTTTGAATGTCATTATGATTATTGTTTTTATTAACCAATTAGTAGTAAAGAGTTTTTTCTTAAAATAAAATATTAACCTTGACATTTGAATTACATTTTATAACAAATGATAGTAGTTATTATCGGACTAGAGATTATACTATTGAATTATTATTATTCTTTTGCGCCATCCCTTATCTCGCTTATCCAGCCAAAAACCCACGCAAATCGATTTATATCTGACGAATTTCTGCGGTAACACAAACTTAAAAAAAAATTACAATTTAATTGTGAACCTTTTCCTTTTAGAAATCGGTTAAAATAATAATACACCACTAGATTTATAAAACTGTTACTTAGTTATCCTCAATTCTTTTTGTTACAAGTCAACATTACATTAGACAATGTTTATAACACGAAACGATACACAATAGCCGTAAGACCAAACCCAATATAGTATACTTGGTTTTAAAAATAAATTTATTGATTATAATAACAATAATAAGCCTTTATTTAAATAATTACCATGAATCTTGAAAAGTTTTTTAAATTAAAAAAATATATATATGAATATGACTGTTATATAAGTTGGTATTTCGCATCTATTATTATATATGTTATGTCCCCTTTCGGGTATAGGCCTCCTCCATTTATCCCTACCGTTAGCATATCCCATCCATTCTCTTCCTGTCAATTGGATTATGTCGTCTATCCATCGAGATTTTGGTCTGCCCCTTTACCGTTTTTTATTGATTACATAAACAAATATCAAACAATTACTACACGCTGCTAGACAATGTAGTACGAAGGATGAACGAATAGATGGCGCCAAAAACAAATATAAATTTCCAGGTTTTTTTTTTAAATGAAAAACACTCACCGGCCTTCGTTTTCTTCATCTGTTCCTGCTGTTCATTGAGCAGCTGCAACTCCTGGGAGTGCTTGTGCCTCTGCTCCGAGAGAGTCGCCTCGTGCAGGGACGCCTCCTCCTCCAGATTCCTCTTCAAGGAGGCCACCTCCTGCTCGCGTTTCGACCTCAATTCCTGTTGAGCTGTAGAAAAAAAATACGTTTCCGTCACTATAAAAACACTAAATAATTTCATAGTTACTGAAGGTACGCCATACTACAATGAGTATTTATTTTCAGGCTAGACACAATATTTTTGAAGAAATTTGTTACATCATATAATTGAAAAGTGACTTGAATTAAATAATACTTGTTAAGCCACTAGAACATCTATTCTCTCTATTCACACGGTTACATATATTTGAGAAGATTAAATAAACGTTATATTCTCAACAATTAGTTTCTTACTGGGACTAGCGATTTTTTTTTTTTTTTTTCGAAATGTCTTCGCTATTGACCCAGCAAGGTCTTAACAGCTTCACCGGACTAGGGACTAGCGATAATTATGTCATTCTGTTGGATTATCAGAGTGGAAGAGTTTGTATAAATTCTCAATTTTAATAATGATCACATTTATTTTATAAGAAAGAAATATTTATTTAAAACTTACCTTTAACTCGAGTATAATAATTACAAAAATTAAATGTATATTGTTAAAAAAAAACAAGGGAAATATAATTTTTATCATTTTAAACCTACCGTTAAATAATATAACGTATGGCGTACATATGAGGATAAGTGTGTGCGTATACGCATATGTGAGTGCGCGGTTGCGAGTGGACGTGTGTATGGGAGTGCGTGTGGGGTTCCGTGTGAATGCGTGTGGATGCGAGTGTTGGATGCACGTGTGGCGTTCCGTGTGAATGCGTATGTGGGGACGCGTGTGGATGCGAGTGTTGGATGCACGTGAGGCGTTCTGTGTGAATGCGTATGTGGGGACGTGGGTGGATGCTAGTGTCGGTTGCACATGTGAATGCGTATGTGGGGACGCGTGTGGATGCGAGTGTGGCGGGTGTGTGTGTGCGGGTGCGTGAGTACGTGTGTGCACTGACCGGCGGTGGTGTCGAGCGAGTCGAGCAGCTCGCTCTTGAGCGCCTCGAGCTCCTCGTTGAGGTCGCGTCGCAGTTTCTCCGCCTTGGTGCGCGCGGCTCGCTCCGCCTCGAGGTCCTCGTGCGCGTCGGCGAGCGCGGACTCCGCCTCGCGCGCCGCCTTCTGCGCCGCCGCACGCAGCGCGCCCTCCTCCTCCGCGCGCGACATCGCCGCCGCGAGCTCCTCCTCGCGCTTATCTGTCAACATCGCAACCCTTCACATCGTCTCATCCTCACATAAATCGATACAAACACAGTCCATTAGAAATTTTTACAAAATTCATTTCTTTCTTTTTTTTAAGTCCCCTTTTCCTCCGGACATTATCCGATACTTTGTTTATTTACCTATATGATATTTTTGTGTGACATGCGCTGTACTGGACTCCAAGGATAAATATATATAAATATATAAGGCAGCAAACAGGCTGACGGCCCACCTGATGGTAAGTGGTTACTATCGCCTATGAACAACTGCAACACCAATGGCATCGCTGTTGTAATTGAAAGTCATATGTTTATATGTGATTTAAATTAAGCAAGGTATGATAATAACTTAATTATATCGACACTATGGACATATTATATCTATATAATAAAAGATTTCACACATATTGTTCGATAAATTTTAGCTTAATATTTTCATTACTTTCTTATATAGTGTAAGTGAGCACTGAGGGTGATATATAGCAGTTTAAAGTTCCAGTTATGTGGCTGATGGTAAATCCCAACCCATTCAATTCACTATTAGTATTCACATATATAATGTACACGTTACCTGTTACAGTAGATGACGTGCGTGTGATACTTACAAATATTTTTGAAAGAGTATTTTTGTAATATACTTAACTTATATAATAAATTTAAAAAAACGCGTGCGAAGCCGCGTGTAACAGCTAGTTCTTAATATTAGTGATGAAAATGAAATAGTAATATGTAACTTAGAACTGTCCCTTTAAAAATAAATAATAATCAAAATAGACATGACATATTGCTCTGTTTATATGACACCTATTATTTCTTTGCGTAGTATTTTTTGGTTTCATAATATTTAAAAACACATTAATTAATTCCTGGTTTTAATAACATAAATAAAATGTGAATAAATAAACTTCAAGAAAATTTACCTACACAGTTTGCGGAACATTTTTAACCGACTTCAAAAAAAGGAGGAGGTTATCAATTCGACTGTTTTTTTTTTTTTTTTTATGTTTGTTACCTCATAACTTTGGACTGGCCGAACCGATTTTGATGATTCTTTTTTTATTTGAAAGCTAGTGCTTCCCGTGTGGTCCCATTTTTTTTGGTCCTGTTCTGTCAACGGCATCCAGTGCAAAACCGTATAAGTGTTAAATTTGCATTTAGTGTGTATACGACAAATGACGAATAACTCAATATCATGCCAAACGATTTCGATGATTGCTTTTTTATTGTAAAAGATGTTCTTCAAGGGTGGTTTGATGAGAGTTTGGTTAGGTTCTGATTATGGGATCCGTGACAAAGTAACACAACTTTCAAGAAACAAGCCTACTCCTTTCTTAAGGGCCGGCAACGCGTCTGTGATTCCTCTCATGTTGCAGGTATCCATGGGCGACGGTGATCACTTACCATCAGGTGAACCGCATGTTTTAGAAGAAAAAAATTATGTACACTAAAAATGGAAAAATAAAGTAAATTTTCAAAAAAAAGTATTAACCGACTTCAATATTAATCAGAGGCATAAAAATAAGGCACTAAAAACCGGAAAATAAATAGTTAGTCGGTTAATACTTTTTTTTGAAAATGTACTTTATAATAACACAGAATGACGTTTGTTATAGTTTTAAAGAATTTTATAAAACCATCAGTACATGACACGCTTCAATTAACGCTGACACGATACTGAGATCACGTTTGCTAGCTGGCCAAGTTTGAACAAGACACTATTGAAACCCTTATGACGTATCTACACCTTGTTACTTATAATATCATTGATCTTGATAATGTAGTTCTTATAAGGTGTTAACCAAACTGTCCGGCGGCAACCACTCACATCCTTATTGGCCTCGCTGCGTCACATCACACACGAGGCCGCGAATTGGACCACGAGTCATTGAGTCATCACAGACACCACCTTATACCCCCTTTACTAGTACTCACACAAACTTACAACTCTTTCACTGTGGCTTAGTGAAACTATTCACAACATAGATATTGTATTGTTATTATCTGTTAACTACAAATAAAACACATAAATATTTTCAACCACGTGTGCACAGCTAAGCCGTACACAATTATTCTTATCTTTAATTTCAAAATAAAACATACTCTCCAAGGAAGACACTTTATTGAAATTTATTAACCCATTTCTCAATTAACTCAAGACACATCGATAAAAAATGTATCCATCGAAATCACTACCTAATATAATAGCTATCCTACAGGAAAAAAAAATATACAAACAAAACCCACAATTTTAGCTTACATAATTTTATCAAAAAAAAAATGAGACCACCATTCAAATAACCTGTTACACATTAAAAAAAATATTTCTAATCCTTTGCTTCAAACCCACATAACGTTTTATTTAGGGATGATCGATATTAGAAAAACATCGATTTTGACATCGATGTTAACATCGGTTTAAAAGTATCGATGTACGATAAACATCGATAACAAAATGAATGTGTCAAATGTCAAATGTGTTGACCCTACTGTTCCCGGTTAGTGTTAGCTATGATTTAATATTGTATTACATATGTATTAATCTTTAGCAATTCAGATATTACTAACATAATATTGGTTGTCCAATTTAAATTGTGATATTGTCGACTGAAATAAAAATTATTATTTTTATTATTAAAACATCGATGTCTCAAAACATCGATGTTTTTGCTAGTAATTAAAACTGTCTGTAAAAAAAACAAATTTTATCGGGTGTTTCTGGCGCAGGAGTTGGCCAGCGTTGGAAAAAAAGGTCATCCGAAGAAATAACTATTCGTAGAACTTACTTCAAGTTAAATTTGACAATTACCTAGTCTCTAGCTAGTACATGCAACGTAAATGATCCTAAAGAATATATTAAAATTTCGGTATTTTATTCTCTTAACATCGATAATATTTCAGATACACATCGATGTTTATTTAACATCTATGAATATCGATCATCCCTCATTTAATTAGGCCGTATAAGTATTTAAATAATACATTATTGTAAATGCCGGAAAATAGGCAATTGCAGATAAAGTATGACTTTGAAGGTTTTGAAGGCGTTTGAAGACAACTAATACGAGACAGGCAGTTGCCATTACCGCCGACGCATATATAGTGCTTTTCACAAAAGAATGCAGAGAAATACTTTTTATATTACACATTTCATTTGATTAACATTAAACGTGACATTAGTCATAGTGAGGCACTCAATTAAATACGCCAAAAATACTACTTCAGAGAAAATGTTCACTTTTTTCTTGTTTTTGCAACTCACAAAATTTCTAATATACTTTTATGTATTTTTCTTTTGACTTTGCTAGAAGCAGGTTTTCCATTATGAATTTGGCTTCTGATCTTAAATCTGGTGGAGTACAATCAATCTTCATTTTGTTCTCCGAACCTTTGGAACTGCTTTTAATTTTTAAGTTGATATTTACTAAGTATGTAAAAAACAAATTAAGACGAATTTTCAGCTTTTCCATCATTGTTCTATTAATCACCTGTCCCGAAAGGCAAACACATTTACGGCTATACAACCACTTGAATGTAATCTGTACTAAGCAAATAAAACTACTTTGGTAGGCCAAGAATGATAAAAGAGATCCAATCAAAGAGTATTTAATAACCCCAGCACGCCATTTCATACAAATTGTTGGTGCGTTGTAGTGTTCCAAATTCAAAATACGCTCCAGTAAGGGATTAGATTTTCTTTGTCCGTAAATTCGATACTTCACGTGTTTTTTTTTTTCGAAAGTAATGACAATATTTGACGTGTTTGAAAATAAATATTTTCTTGTCTTCTCACATAAACACATTCACACAAATAAGTCATGTTGTCACTCGCATTCCTATTGCGAACATGTTTCACAAATTTCTCTCTAAGTTTAGCACTAGCTAAGCTAAATTTAGAGAGATCTATTAAAATCATGGACTTTCATTTATATAGGTAATTTCTCGATTGATTTATCGATAACAATTTTAGTTTTTTATTGACATCGATTATGGATCAAATTTTATGGATATCGTAAAAAAGTACGTATAATTAATAATATATGCACTATATATCACACGACAATATAAAATCAACTCACTGAGAACTATCTGCAGCTCTTCGACCTGAGCCTTCCTCTCAGCGAGCTGTTCCTTGACATCCTGCAACTCTGTCTCGAGTTTCCTCTTGGCTCTGTCCGCTTCTTGACGCATTTGGTGATCCTGAGGATATTATGAAACTTTAATAAACACCGTATATATAGATATAACATTCGGGATACTAGGTACAAAATAAATTAACTTTTTTAGTATATGAATTTACCATGAATGTAAACCACAATTGGGACACAATAAATATTAGAAATAAGAACTTTCGAAATTTAATAGGATGTTTTTAACATAATAAATTACTTATAATATGAAATTACATACCATTTTAATGGTATAAAGTATCCAATATAAGAATCAGCTAACAACAAATAACATTACAATTAAATATATAACGCATAAAATAACCAAAGTAAGATTTTATTATATTTGATAAGAGAATACTCATCATGTGATAAATTAATCATTGTTGCTGATTACTTACTTTAAGAAGTTTTTCCTCCAGTTCAGCGATGGCGGACTCCTGTTTAGCTTTCAGCTTGCTCAAGTGTTTCGCTTTCTCTTCCTCTTCTGCGAGTGCTTGTGACAAGTCATTCGATCTCTCTTCCAACATCTACAATGAAAGAGATTACATTATTATACATCTTCTAAATAAATATAAGAATCCAGAGTCATGATGTTTGTCTGCGATGAACTCCGAAACTACTCACATGAAACTTCATAAAACTTAGCATTTATATATAACTAGCCTCTGCCCGCGACTTTGTTCGTGTGCAATAAAGATATTCTTTATTTCTAACATGGAGCGAAAGCTCTCAAGAGGAAAAAATTCCCCGCTTTTGAAATATTCTTCAGTGGTGCTCCGCTCCTATTGGTCTTAGCGTGATGATATATAGCCTATAACTATTCTCGATGAATGAGCTACATAACACTGGAAGAAATATTCAGATCGGACCAGTAGTTCCTGAGATTACCCCCTACAACGTCACAAACTCACAAACTTTACCTCTTTATAATATTAAAAATAGATTTGGTTCAACTTAAGACAGAGGACAATTTATATTTCCATTGTTGGCCTCAATATTGTTCAATTACAAAATAAATGATTATCAATGTTGGTTGTTGGTTATTGTTATTAATTGTAAGTTTCATCAAACTCGGATAGATGGCGCTTTAAATTAGTTTGTTGTCAGAAAACTGTAAGACTGACTGTTATAGATATCGCACAGATGGCGCCACGTTTTATTTTTTAATTACTTTTCAACTACAATTTATTTTATCGTGCACGTGTTCTGTTAATTTATTTACTATGTAACCTCGTTTTTTCTGTAACAAGTTTTTAGGCAGACTTATTACTCCATAATTCTTTATCATAGTTATAATTCGACATGTAATAACTGAGCCACAGCAACGCGCGGCCGGATTAGCTACTAGAAACATATGTAACCTGTTATGGCTCGCGACTTTGCTCGCTCTAATGTAGATTTGACCTATAACTTGAGAATCAGTACATTTTTATTGTATCCTTGACAATGTGTATGTAAAATTTCATGCTGATTGCTTAAGCCAAGGCGTGTAAGTGTAGCAAACATACAAAAACTCATATTGAAGTTTTTATAAACATTTCTCGTCAAAGGAAAATTCTAGAAACATCTATAAAACTGTAGAGTTAACGGCATGCACTTTACCTTCTTCTCCTTGACCAGTTTCTGGTTGGTGTCATCGCTGAGAGCCAGGTCCTCTTCTAGTTTCTTTATCTTAGCATCACACTGGACGCGCTCCAGCTGCAGCTTCTGTCTGGCAGCTTCCTCCTCCTCCAACTGCTCCTCAAGATCCTGAAACGGAGGCATTCCATTGCAACTCCATATTCCATAGACAAATATGTTACCAAGGAATCTATATATATAATAAAGACTGAAGACTTTACTTTGTGTTGCTTCTGCTATAATGTCATGAGGTTTTTTCATAGAAATTAGGCATCAAATTTATCAAAGGTAGCTTGTATGATTGGTGAATGAGTTGTGTAGATAATGTAAGTAAGTAAAAGTAAGTATGTAGTAGCAATAAGTGACTTTAAGTAAGAGTAACGTAAAATATAATGTGGAATCAAATAAAACACGTATTTCCTGAAATCAAGGAGATCGTTATCACTAGAAGAGTGTACCTGAATGTTAAGTTGAAGCCGCTTCTTCTCCTGGTGGAGAGAATTGCAGCGTTCCTCTTCTTCTTCGATGCGACCCTCAAGATCGTGCAGCAGTTCCTCCAGCTCCTGCTTGCGAGCCGCAGCACGTGCTCTGCTCTCCTCGGCTTCAGCGCAGAGTTCCAACTCGGCCTGGTAACCGTACAATACACATATATAAAACTATCACAGCAGACAGACAGACATTTTTTTTATACTTTGTAGGTTTTATCGTTTAGCCACAACCTAAAATGCTAAACACATTAAAACTAGCGAGGAACTGGCAAGTGCACCTGCTGGAACACACCAACAGGTGCTTGACGAATTTTTTCAATTTTAGGGTGGTACCTAGCCAGGTGGATTTAGAAAAGACCCTATAACCTTTCAACCTTAGGTATAGAGAAGCTGAGTCATAAAAGTACCTAATCCTTAGAACTGCAATGTAAAGTCTAGTACAGCGCATGCACTGTTGCTTTGCGATACAAATAGGTGTGGTTGGAGAGCCTAATTCATATTTTTTATTATTCAAAACTAAACAGGTCAAGTACAAGGTCTTATATTTAGTCGTTTATGCCAAATTATATATGTGGTGAGAGTACCAATAATAAGAAATAAGGTCACACAACATGTACATTTAGATTTTTACATACTGCACATTTTCTCTATTGTTATTCTTAAGATCATAAATTCTTTCATATTGTAATACAAAATATTTTAAAATATAATTTTTAAATTTTGACTTCAATGTGTTATATCATCAAATAAGCACACTATAGCTTATGAAGATTCTTTACTCTGATATATAAGCTGTCTTTATTAAGAACATATTGAAAGAACGCAAGCTGTTCTAACTTTACTTTTAAGACTAGCCATATTGGATGAATTAAAAAAAAAATATTCTAACACCGTATTCTCTTGAAAATCATCGGCTTGTTGTTTAAACTATATAAAATAAAGTAAGCTCACCTATTTATTTTTCTAAACAACAAGTAATCAAGATTCCTTAATATACTCATATACTCAAAAATGGTGAAAACGAGAAGTTGCAACCAATCTACATATGATGTAGTGCTACGCTTTATATTCGTTGTACGATACGCTGTTACACTGCAATACTGAACACGGGAAAGCGTGTACGCGACTGTATACGTGCACTCTTTCCCGCGCGAAAGAACGTGTCATGTAAAGCCAGCTACTTAACCGCATACACTTGTTTCTTTGAACCCTTAAATGAAATAAGATATATATTCAAATAATATATATATATGATATTGCGTCACTCACCTGTAATTGTTCAGCCAGTTGGGTCTTCTCAGCGTTAGCCATTTGATACTTCTGCTCATACTCCTGGCATGTTTTCATTTGATGTTCAAGGTTATCGCGGATCTGTCTTAGTTCCTCTTCCTTTTGTGTCAATTTCTCTTCTTGCTTTGTTACTTCTAGAAGAGGTTTCACCTGAAATAATGGAAAATAGTTAATTCAATACGTATAAATTAATTTACTCAATGTATTATGTTATTTATCAAATATAAGACATACTATACACAAGATACAAAGCGTATTCTCATAAAATATTAGAAAATTTAAATATACACGCGACGAATTCTTCATAAATAACACCTTTGGACACCATTTATTGAAAACAAAGGCTTTTCTATTAACAATAGATGTTATTGCAAACAAAAGGAAATTATAGAAACAGATCATTATACTATTGAAAACAGATTGGCGTAGTAAACTTCATAATTATATAGAAATGATGTTTTCAAAACATATAACTTAGGGAGTCAAGGTTTGATAATACTACGTAACTTGATATTATAACCGAGTCATAAGGATTCTTCAGCAATTACTAGGATTGTAGGAGACTGAGAAATTTATATTATAACTGACATTACTTGACCAAACTATAATACTATAAATCAATAAATAATATACTGACCTTGATATAAAGACGCCACCATTGCCAATTCCTAAGTTTCAAATAGGCGGCACAATTTCTCTGAATGATTCTAATCGCATTCAGCTGCTGCAGCCTCTTCTTGTAGTTCCTTCTAGCCAGGTAACCTCTGCAGAAGGCCTGGAAGTTGACTATCAAATCCGTGATCTTGTAATCACGTTCCTCCTCAAGATGTGCCAAGACACCGGCCCTGAAGAAGATCTTGGATTGACCGACGCGATATAGATTGTGATCCAATTCCAAACCCTCGATCATCTGCTCGCATGCCTTCTTCCCATCCATGAATCCTTTTGGTATTATATTCGGAGTTAGTAGTTCGTAACGCTGCCTGAACTCCTGGAACGGTATCCTGTTCGGGAAACCTTGTCTGCAAATCCTGATGCCTTCGAGGACACCGTTGCAACGAAGTTGGTCTAGTACTAAAGGCGCCTCAATCTTGCCCGCCTTCTTTTCGTGATTCGGAATGATACATCTCACGAAGTTCGGATTCGTATTTCTCAACGTGGCCATCAGCTTTGTCAGCTGTTCCTTGTATAACTGGGAAACAGTCCTAAACATTCCCTTGCGCGTTCTCGCGCCGAACTGCGTATCCGTCATCGCTTGTTGGGCCATACCGACGATTTCAGCGTCTTTCCAAATATGGCACACGAAACCGTCTTGGGAATTTTGAAGAAGAGACACAACGTTCTCGTTGAGCGGGTCCATATTCTTCATGAGCCACTGTGCCGCAGAGTAGTCAACTTTGCCAGCGTAGTGAATGATAGCGAAATCCGCGACACCTCGGAAGTCAGTCTTCATGAATTTCGGGTGGACGGAATGAGCTGACACTAGTTTCTCCACGAAGGTTTTATCTGTAGCTTTAGGGAACCAACATTCTTCATCTAGAAGGGCCATGATACCCATCGGTTTGTCAATGAGATCGATGGTCGGCTGCAAATCTAATCCGAAATCGATGAACTTCCACTCGATTCCTTCGCGTTGATACTCTTCTTGTTCCAAAATGAACATAGTATGATTGAAGAGTTGTTGCAGCTTCTCATTCGTGTAGTTTATACAAAGTTGTTCGAAGGAGTTAAGTTCAAAAATTTCAAAACCGGCCATATCGAGAATACCGATGAACGAGGCTCCCTGTCTCTTTGTTCTGTCTAGAGATCTATTGATTCTGTTGACCAGCCATCTGAATAAGCGCTCGTAACAAGCCTTACCGATGGCTTCCACTGAGAATTCTACTTGCTCTTTAGTTTGAGCCTTCGTGACAAAGTCGCGACCTACTTTAATTCTTGGCTTGAGGAAAGCTTTAGTCATTTCTGTTACTGAAAGACCTAGAATCAAAGAAATACATTTCAGGTTAAATAACTATCAATATAATTTAAATTTATGTAACTATTTCAATATCATTTAAAAAATCTTACCAAGTAAATGCGCAATTTTCTGAGCAACAGTATTATCAGGTAGTGTGGCTTGATCAGAGTTCCTCTCCTGCTTAAACTGCATGGAACCGAAGAGAAGTACTGCGGATACTATTCTAAATATGGAATTAAAATCTTCATTGTTCATGCCCATAATATTCATGGATTTGATCGTCGCTTGGAATTCATTGGCATCATCGATGCCCGGTACTGGTAAGCAGGCATTCGACAAGAATGGATAACTTTTCGGATCTTCTAGGATATATTCCGCTTTCTGTTGGGCAGTTGCTCCCACTAGGAGTTGATAGAAAATGTGGAATGTCCTCTCGTCTTTCGCTTGTCTTATCGCTCGTGACTTTTCAAGTAAATATGTTTCGATGTTGGCGCCGGCAATGAAACCGGATGCGTCGAAGTTTATTCTTATAAATTTACCCTGGAATAGGCCGTATTTAGTTGAATTCAAACATTTTCTACATCAACTCTGAATTTTCAACATTATATATTATACTCACAAATCTAGAAGAGTTATCGTTTTTGACAGTTTTCGCGTTACCAAATGCTTCTAGAATTGGATTTGCTTGCAATAATTGTTGTTCGAGTTCGCCCTGAACAAAAATAAAGTCTCATTAAATAGCTCACAAGCAATGTTTTCATGCCGACTGGTTTAACAAGCTTACATATAAACATTATGACACATTTAAAGCCGTTCCCGTTAGAAAACCAAAATATGTAAAAGTTAGTATAAAAATGTTAATGAGATAACAGTACATTACAAATATATACATAATGAATATAAATAATATATATTACAATCTGAAAATTATATGTTCATGGAATGTTCGAGACAAACATCTATTCTTCTTTGTAATTAGGGTTTGCTGGTCACAAATTGACCATGTCGCTCCAAAGATTACAACCAAAATAAAATATGTATAAACAACAGTAAAAAATTTTAGCCATTTTTCATTCCAGACATCACCAGCTTGTAGGAAAGCATTCTTGTTCTTCAGGATGTCGGGAAAGCAAGGATGGTATTACATAAACCGACGGATTGTAATGAGTAATTTATTTTATTTTCAAGTAATCTTGGAACTCAGTTACATGTACATTCTAAAAATCTTCTACACTAATAGATGTATCACAATTTGGTGACTACTTTACTTTAATTAAATACAGAAAACGATTCAATGGAATGTGCCGTGAACGGAGTTGAAAGGTAGTAATTAATTTTGATCGATAAAGCCATAATTATAGCTAAATAAAAACAATAATAATTACCGCTACGCAAGTGAATGATGATTTTGGCTTCGTTACCTCAAACGTGGGTCCGTTTGACTATAAAGGCGGCGTGAAATGAGACATCGATATTAAAACTTTTGCATATCCTAAGATGATATACGTGTTATGGATTTGACATATTTACGTGTGATAAATTTAATGCATGCGAAATAAACTTGTATAACACAAAACTTTAATTTGGAACATTCAAAATAAGAACGGGTAAAATAGAATTTGATTTGATAATAATTAATATACTATTTCTGAAACCATCAATAACAGTCTATCAAATGGAAAACTAATTGGAATATGAAGATTTTTTATTAAATTCAATATACAAAATTTATTTTTCAAAAATAATAATATATTCCATTTAGTAATACAAAAATTATAAATAATATGGATTATCAGATTATTGGTCAGCAACATTAACTATTAATCGCGCCTTTTAAAATAGGCTTTACTTGATTTAGAATTGAATGATAAGGATAATATATTTTGTTGCATAAAAATTGTGCAACGAAATCTTTGCTTTCTTTCTATCAATCTTTCAATGAGATAACGAATTATCATTTCCGATTGGTGAAGATAACGGATTAATAATAATGATTCACATACATAAATACGATAGTATCCCAAACCTGAATTATTAACACTATCTTATCGATTGCGAACAAAAAACCGTTTTAAATATAGCCCGATTAGATAATGTTTTATGCAATTATACATATATATCTTTAGTCGACTGATGTAGAAATATAACCACACCGATGTATTCAAAAATGTATTTATAATTCCAATAGTACCAACATATACTAAAATCTATTTTATAAAGTAATTATATTACGTATAGGTTTATATTTCACATAATGAAATGTACATAAACATATATTTCGTTAATATTTATATAATTAAAAGATGTAATCCCAAAAACCAAACGCACATATATAATTTGTGTGGTAAATTATCCTCTAATGATGCCAATTAAAAATAATAAATATTTATATCTAAACAAAAAGCACATAGAATCATTAACTAATATTAAAACGCATGTCATTTAATTCATTGATATAAAAAAAGTTTAGGTCTAAGTATCAATCTAAGGCAGCTAAGAATTTTATTAAAGTGAACATTTTTTACATTGCTAGAACTTACAGAATTTGGTTACATAAGAACCATTCTAAAAACAGAGTGTCCTTCAAGGCATGAACATAGGTCCCAAAACTGTTTAATAGATCCTGAATATGTGAACACCTCATTTTTGGCATAAGCGTGACTTTCATTAGTTATTGTTCCTCATTGAGATTTTTTAGGTCAAAACGCTTTACAACCATCATCGGGCCATTCGGTAAACTATCGAAATTATAGAAGAATATAATATATGTATGTTGGAGATTATTAAATCGAAATAGGTGACACGAAGGATAATAAACCACACAAGAAAGCTAACGATATCCATGCAGGCAATTAGCACCGTAGACAATTATTTGTTTAATCCTTAAAACTTACTATAATTAACTGCGGTGTCGGCCCCTGCTTGTCGATGGTGAGGCCCACGTACGGAAGAGGAAAATAAAAAAAAGTATACTTATGAGTTTTGGAAAGAGTAGTTGTATACACCAGAGAGTCCTGATAGAATTTGTAGACATAACAGTAAATTGACACGGTAGGCCAATATTAGTGCATATATTTTGTTTATTGATATTTAACATACTGTAGAGAACAAATTAGCTCATAAGTAATTAATTCCCTTTTATATGATTTGTATTAAAATTTTAGAGTTCACTTGGACATTGTCCAAACAATTCTGAAGCCAAAATATTAAAAAAATCTAGTGACAGATGTATTAATATTGTTACTGTTTCAAGTTCTCCTTATAGAGCATTACAATCAGCAACAGTAATGAAGCCAGTTTTATTGGTCGTAACCGTTATAGGCAAAATTACTCAGAAGTATATTTACTAGCAACACACATAACTCTACTGATATGTACATAGCAATATGCCAGCTCCATGATGTGCAGGTTTAAGAGTGGGTAGCTATACAATTTAGCTTACAACTAACAGTTTAGCATAAAAACCTCGAGTTAAGGAGACACTGCGGTCTATTATAACAGAGATTTTGCAAAAACGGTGTGATACTACCCGATTAGGCCTCCCACGGCAGCGGCTCAAGCCTAGGTTCGATCCCTCGGTAGGGAGCCCTTGAGTGCGTTGCTTGCTCGATACGGTGACACACAAATATACATCACCGCTACAACACTACACGATCACCCCCACACACGTGCACGCCTACACGCTTACACATGAAAGTGGAAGGGTTTACTTTTTTTCCCTTATCGAACTGAAAAACTCTCAATTTTCCGATAATAAATATATGGAAGAGTTATTGAGGCGTGTATGCTTGGTACACATATACGGTTCAACAACTCACACATATATGAATAGTTAGCTAGGCTAGCTAAGATAGGTCGCGATCTTGCATGCAACAGGCAACAGCCAAGCCGAGGTGTGCCGTGCACCCTTGAGCTGGTTGCCATAATAAAATCGGCTGAGTGCCTTAAGCGCTCGCTTTAGTAGTCCGGTGAAGCTGTTAAGACCTTGATGGGTCAATAGCGTAGTCATTTCGAGAAAAAAAAAAAAAAACGGTGTGATACTTTCCCAAAGTAAGACCAACAGGCAAACAATACGCATGTCTCCAAATTTGCCAGTATCAAATCGATCTTCATTTTATCTGATACACGCCTACTATATACGCAGCTAAAATCTTTGCTAAACTTTATTATAGCAATACCAAGGGAGTAAAATATAAAATTGTAGGGCTTAATTCCATTTCTTACCCTTACACGATAGTCAAACCAATAACCATGAGCGCGCTTGTATAAAAAAATAATATAGATAAAGTAACATAATTAAAATAACTTTTGAAATAAAATAAAAATAATTCTACTTTCGAACTAAGTTGAAAACCAAAGTATATTTCGTGTACTACACTTTGCTGATCTTATGGGACTGTATTAATACTGAAGAACATATCTCAGTAGACATAGACTTTTTGTTTAATAATAACAACATTAAAACCAATTAAAACTAAAAAACTCATAGCTTCGGAGAAATCGTAATTGTAAAGCAAAAAGATAATATCGACAATACAACTCCCATAGGATCACAACAAGTAACTATCAAATGTCTTTGAATAACAAATCGCTTCGCCGAGTCATGTGCGTCGCCAAATAAGGTAACACCTCGGGCATTAATTGATACAGTAGGAACAAGATCTAAAACATTTAATAAATGGTTATTTGCTTTGCAATTCTTACACAACCGGGTGTAATTAATTTAAGATAAATTGGTCTTTCAAGGATTTCACTCTCATTAGTAATTTTAAATCTGGTCTTTAAAAATATAAGATTATATACTTCATAATTATAATAATCCAGAGTCATAAACTTTGTCCACAATGAACTCCGAAACTACTCAACCGATCTTAAAGAAACATTGGCAGTTATGTATAATTCAGACCAAGTTGAGAGATAGTATAATTTATATTTCAATTAAAACAAATTAAATGATTGTCAATGTTTATTATTGTTATTAGATGTAACTTTTATCAGTCTTGAACAGACGGCGCTTAAAATTAGTTTGTTGACAGAAAACTGTAGGAGCGGCTGTTTTAGACATATCATAGATGGCGCTACGTTTTAATTTTAAATTTCTTTTGACAATAACTTAGCCACAGTGATGCGTGAACGGGTCAACCAGTTAAAATGTAAAATTCTTACCGCTCCCGATCCTTTTGGTTTAGAAGCGGCGACGTACGCTAAGTACTGGATAACTTTTTTCGTATTTTCTGTTTTGCCAGCGCCAGATTCACCAGTACATAAGATAGACTGGTCTTCGCGATCTGAAATAGGATGTAAAAAGCAAATTTAAAATACAAGGAGAAGACATTAGTTTAAGTATTGACAGCAATTAATGAGTGAAAGATGTCTTCGAAGAACATAACAAAAATTACAAAGTTTTTCTAAAGTAGTAATACTATTGAATCAATATCATATCCGTTTGAGAAATTGGCTGCTGTTTGAATTATTATAATCTCGCTTTGCAGTACAATCTCCATAGCTGTTATGGACCTGGTAATGAACATACAAACCATATTTCTTCTAGTAAATATGTTGGGTATGTCCGTGAATATCAATGTATTTGTTTTAATTTTGTACTATTGTTATTCATTATAATTTACCAAAAAAATAGCAATTATTATATTCTGCGCGACTGGTTAGTCGCCAGCAATTTTTTTATAGGGATTAGTCGATTCTTATTCTAAATTAATAAAGAATAGAACTAAATCAATTAAAATCTTAAAACAAATTTTAACTTAGGTTTTCTTAGCTGTTTATTAGTATTTGTTTTGATATTGTTATTTTATATGTTAGATGTGACCGTGAACTACCAAAGGACTGAAAGGTGTTGTTAAACTTTAAACAGTCACCTGGTATAAATAAATATTAATAGATGATGCCTTAATCGATATATCATGTCCAAATACAACGTCAGTGGATGTAAATTCGAATCATTGCAACTGAGACGGACCTTAAGGTGAAGAAAAACATTGTACAAATATGGTGGCAGGGTATTTTCTGAATCGACGAGACCCCTAAGCAGTTTTCGCGGTGCTGTCCCTAGAATACCTTTTAAAACCTATCGTCGTTGCGCATATTTGTGTAAGTGACCCGTTTTCGAGCGTTTGTAGGTAGTTTCCGTACTGTCCTCTCATATTTATACTGTGCCAAAACTGAACGCTTTTCACAGTGTATGATTAAGAAAGGTGTACAACGAGTCCTTGTATCATTTTGTACCGTAAACATTATCTGCGTGTTTCTAGTATCGTACTTACAATAGGGCTCATTAGACGACTATTCCTTTTATCGAATACTATAGTGCTGTATTTAAATATCGATGTAGAGGATATGGCCTGAAATATCCATAATATTTAGCAATATATACGACCATTTTTCTTCACTACTAAGTATTTCTATCGAGCATTGCCATTATGATAATGTATATAGTTGAACAGTCAATCCCATGTATCTGTATATCGTTATATCTTTGTATCAATTATATCGTTTGGTAATTGTTTTGTTAATGTCCACGTTTCGCATCCATATGTCAGGCACAGTAGAATGCATGTATTTTAATTTTCATTTTTTCACTAATAGGCCTTCCATTATTTTTCATAACTTCGCTTTTTTTATTTGTATTGAGGCCAAGGCTAAAATGGCTGCAAAAAAATTAGGGGTCCTTTTCAGTGTGAAGCGGTACTTTACGCCGGAGCAACTTCTTAACCTGTATAAGTCGCAGATAAGGCCGTGTGTGGAGTATTGCTGCCATCTTTGGGACGGGTCTGCCAAATACCAGTTGGCCTTGCTAAACTCCGTCGATCAAAGAGCTCGGAAGACTTGTCGATAATGAACCAAACCTCAACCATTTGAACATCGACGTAGAGTCGCTTGTCTTGTGGTATTTTATCGACTACACTTTGGTGAATGTGCACATAATCTGCACCAGCTAATTCCACCGTCTCCATTTCATCTCAGAACTACCAGACGCTGCACAGACCTCCATTCATTCGCGGTTGACATACCCTTCATTCGGACGAAGTGCTTCGCTTCGTCATTTATTATGCGAAACGCGAGAGAATAGGAGAATAGGCCTTGTCCTCACTTTCCATTAGGTGTGACTGGGGTCATGCGTCGCACAGTGTATTATAACAAAAAAGACTAACATTTTTCAACGTGTTGTTTAAACTTCTGTTAATTTCCTTATCCATTAGGTTTTCTGTACACATTACCCGTCCCAATTTAATATATTCGCTTACATGTTCTGTTTCTAAATATAATATTTATAAAATTCGAATAGCAAATTTATCGATAAATTTTAGAATTGGAATGAAGGCGTAGTAACATCACTAGAATTCGTAGATAAGCAAGACCAGTTTAGAAACGGGTCGTTTGTCTAATTGTTCACTAATGGCCCAACAAACAGATACGGCAATGACTTATGGTGCGGCGCCATGTTGTTTAGTAATTTTAACTTTTATTTTGTTCCTTTACGATGTAAATAGTACTGCCAAAGTAATTTTCTTTTCTCCTTGTTAATAAATATACATTTCCATAACAATTTCGTTAAACAATTTTGCAATTAACAACAAATATATTTATCATATTACCATTTTTCAAAATATATACTAATATTATAAAGTTGGAGAATTTGTTCGTAAGTTTGATTGAACGCGTTAATCTCAGGACCCACTAGGGTCCGATTTGAAAAATTATTTTAGTGTTAGATAGCTCATTTACTGGAGAAGGCTATAGCCTAGGCATAGGAGAATAG